>JAODJW010000050.1:5254865-5265985 GCA_026777045.1 Hyperopisus bebe
GCACCCCCCCCCCCCCCCCCGCCACGATAAGGTGATTCAAGGAGAGGAGCAAATTAAAGGGTTAAACTCATACAATTACAAGTCGTAAGTTCATAGCCTATGATGTATAAACAAAATCTTTGATTACATTGTATAAATGTATATATTTGAATATTTGCATCTTGTGTATATTACGGTCATTTTGGATGGGAGCCATCTGTGTGCATTTCTCTAAAATATAGCAAGTAATCAGCAGCTTGGTGTCAGTTTGCTTGTACTGTCCACAGGCTCATTTCGTAAACACTTGCATATTCAATATTTTATAACCTGTTAAAGTTTTTGGAGGCTTGCTAATTGGCCGGCACACAGACAGAGGGAGCTGGAGTTTATTATCAGGTGAGGAAATCATTGGACGTTCCCAGCTGCCATTAATCAGGATTGGAGCCTGTGGGGTGTAGGCTCAGTGGGCGGAGCCAGGCAGCGGCCTGGGGTGAAGGGTCAGTGGGCGGAGCCAGGCAGCGGCCTGGGGTGAAGGATCAGTGGGCGGAGCCAGGCAGCGGCCTAGGGTGAAGGGTCAGTGGGCGGAGCCAGGCAGCGGCCTGGGGTGTAGGCTCAGTGGGCGGAGCCAGGCAGCGGCCTGGGGGGAAGGCTCAGTGGGAGGAGCCAGGCACCGGCCTGGGGTGTAGGCTCAGTGGGAGGAGCCAGGCAGCGGCCTGGGGTGAAGGCTCAGTGGGAGGAGCCAGGCAGCGGCCTGGGGTGTAGGCTCAGTGGGAGGAGCCAGGCAGCGGCCTGGGGTGTAGGCTAAGTGGGAGAAGCCAGGCAGAAATAAACGCTCCCCGCTGCACAAGTGTGAAAGGACACAGCTTCTAGAGCCTCTGACTTTGTGAACTCCAATTGATTTAGGTCGTCGGTCCCTCTAGACGCTTTGCATATTTCACACAGGGAGTGACAGTTTTATGCATCTTCTCAAAGGGTTCTTGTGCTGGTGCCTTGGTGCCGGTAACTATCGTGTTCATGAAAATTTACTTGGAGACATAATGAGCTCTTTCACAGGATGTGTCCGCGGCATGTAAAATATTTACGGTTTGTTTATGACTGGGTGACATTAATTACTGTGCTTTTTCTACCTAGACTGGTTGAGCATTGACTTTGTTTCATGACCAGCCTCAGGTTCGTGCGCTGCTACGCTGCGACGCTGAATGTTGTGATTTATGACAGAGCACACAGCAGACGCGACACATTTCGAAATCCTGAAACGTAAAACACAAAAAGGCTGGAGGTGCAGGAGGTCAAAGCTGTGAAACTGTCCACACTGACTCCACATGCCTGCAAGCCCTTTAATAAAGCAGGTCTAGGACACATAGGTAGGGAGGAAATCTCCTCTTGTTCTACCGAATGTTTTTAAGGGTGATTAAGGAGATAACATCTCCATGTTCTGCAAACACAACAAAAGTATAAATTTAGGCTGAATGGAACATTAAAAAAAGACTTCATAGTTACAACATACATCAGCGATTAAACGAATCATACAGTTACCTCTGACCTTTCATGCTTATTTAGTGACAAACCATTGCATTAATATCTAATATGTAGCATGTATAAAGATCACAATGTTGACCAATCTGGCAACACAGCTTACCAGACACTTTTGAAATGAAATTTCATTTAATGCATACGGCTGAATTGAGTTTGCAGCATTAGCAATGTTATCAGGTCATAAGTTTACTTCAGAAGATGAGAAGTTCCCATTGGACATATTGAGCAATGCTGTGGAAGATTGATGATTATATTGGTTTCCACAACATGTGAAGCTCTGAAGAACGGCATCAAGGGTTCCAAGTTTAAATAAGAAGCTTCTGCTGTAAGCAGTACAAAGTGTGTAAGACGGAGGAAAGTTTGGCTTTTAAGTTTCTACAAGCGCTAAGAGTCTGCAGAGGGTCCCAGTGGAGCTCAGTCGCCACTCTAATGGTGTGGTTTGTGATATCACATCGCATGATTTATAGTTTTAATAATGGGATATTCCTAAGTCTTTGTTCCTTGCGTTCACTATCAGCAGAATCGAGTGTGTTAATATTTAGCACTGGGGTTTCCACTAACAAATGAAATACTGGGAGACAGATTTACTGATAGCGACGCGCTAAGAGACGGATCATAAAGCGGGACGGCGGTGAGAAATGAGTTCCGGATTCCATAAACAGAGAGTCCAGGGTTTTCATTTTCAGTCTTTGCTTGAAAGTAGTGAGCTGCACTTTTGACTGTAACGGGAATACATCGGAAAAACACATCCCTCACTGAACCGTTGGGCAGCCATCTTGCCTTTGCTGATTGTAACTGTTATTACAAGATTTTTCTCTTGCCATGGAATAACCAAGTATGAGAGAGAGATTTCTTTTCATTTTTTGACAGAGTAAATGATCCTCATCAAAATAAATATATGTCTATGTAAACATGTGTTTGAGGTTTTTTTTTTCTCTTACAGGCTGGAAAAGTTATTATAAACACACACCTGAGTGAAGTATAAGTGTTATATAGAAGTGTAAACAGGAGTGTATCACAGCATGCTGATGATCATGTGACATGCTTCACTGACAAGAGAATCCCAGGAAAAAAACACCTGGTACGTTACCATGTGATGTGTAGACTTGCCGTAGGCCAAATATCCAATGAACTTTCTGTTATTAAACACCATGGTGTGTATGATGCATGCCTGTCTGCATTTTTAATCTTTGTATTAAACTGTAACCTTAGCTCAGAAGAGAGGCACATCCAGGAACCCACATCAGACAAGGGGCCCGCCTTTTAAAGCCTTCACTATTTTCCATTGTTATCATTACGTGTAGAATTTCAGTTTTCTGTTCCTCTTTTGTTGAAACAGACTCATGAGAGTCTGAGTGATACTAATAAAGTCTTTGACAGAGGTGAAATACAATCATTTGCCTGAGTGATGTCACCTCAGAAAAACGTATAAGCGCTTGAACCAGACAATACGTATGGCCTCTCCAGGTACAACAGCACAGTCTCAGGGTCCTGTTATTGGCTAAGCACTTTTTGTTAGCCATTTACCAGTAACTTCGCAGCTGATCACTAGCAAGATATATGACCAGGTCAGAGGAATAGACCCGAGGACTGATATGCATGAGCTGTTGGTGAAAGATCTAGCTGTTAAGAGGGATATATATGTTATATACCAGTAGAGCTATTTTAAATCGGTTACTCAGAAGTACTGTGCCAAAGGCATTTTTGAGACACATTATGAGAATGGGGGGGGGGCATGTTTATGCGGGGGAAAAAAAGCAATAATACAAATAATAAATACAGAATAAAAGTTAACTAAACATAACATGACATTTTGCTAAAACTGCATTTAATTACAACTGAGCTAAAAATAAGAATGATAAAAAATATCCACAGTCCAAAATAAAAACTGATAGATTTTACAGATTACCGGTAATATTTAGCAAACCAGACAGTAAATCCCATGAGTGACATAAAAACCCTGTGAAAAATGATGTTCCCTCCATCTTACTCCCTATTGCGCATTTTGAAACTGAATATAATCAGATTCTTAAACAAAATTAATTACTCTAACAAATGAACCATTAAAACCAAATAATGATATTTCTGCTATTTATTTAATAAAAACCTGATACTCCTTATGGAAAAAGGCAGTGCTTCATGCGCACAACTGGTTACACCATTTCAAGCATTAATTACTGTAATGAAACGGTTCCTGTAAATACGGATCTGATTCTCAGAGCACCTTGGATGAATTTGACATCGTTCTCTTTACAAGCATATCAAACAATTTCCTTCAGGATAATAAAAGTCTTTTCATTCTGATGAACTCATTTCAGGTTTATTCTAGGCCAGTCCACAACTTAAACCCTCTTGTTATGTAATTATTTTGACACAGACTTTCCAGTAATAATTTGAATTTCTATTCTGCTGCATGACCCTGCGGTGCTTCATTTAAGATGCCCTAGCATTCTCTGGTAATATTTTCTGGTACAGCTTGACTGTTTTAGTCACTGTACACAATTATGTATATTGATCTGTCCATCATCAGAAAGGTAACCACTATCTACTGTCATATCTCTCTGGCCATTTGCATTGTCTTAATATGCTACAGTATTATACTATGCTCTGCTGTTTATGTTACAATATATACAAAACCCTTTAGTTTGTTGAAATATCACTCTATTGGGTCTCAGGGCCTCGGTCAAAGGCCCAGTAGTGACACGACTAGTCTGCTTGCCATGGGATTCCAACCAGCAACCCTCCAGACAGTAGGACTAGTCTGCGTGCCATGGGATTCCAACCAGCAACCCTCCAGACAGTAGGTCACACAGGTTTCTCATAGCCGCCCCCTGGATGTCAGTTAATCACGAAGCAAATGAAAAAAAAACATCTATACATCTAACAAAAATGAACAAATCTAACTAAAGCATCTAACATCTGTACATTAACATTTTGAGTGTGGCAGAAACATCACACAAACGTGGGGGAAAAGCCGACCACATTAATTCTCCTATTAAGTCCACTGCAGCATTGAAACTCATTGTACCTCAGGTGGTAGCTGTCAAATCCATTTGGACCTCAAAACTTCCGGGTTATTGCTTGAAATCACTGAAGTTCTGACCATGCTTGCAGCACTGACAGTCCTCTGGCTGCTGAGTGACCTTAAGAGGGGACACATATTTTCATGATGTGCCTGCAGATTCTCCACCTTTTTTATTCTTCCTCTGCGTTGCATCAGTGTTTCTCCCGGCGGCTGTCGACACGCGAACGGCCTCCTTCCAGGGGCCTCATTAGAGCGTAAGCCGCACACGGGGAGAAAAGCCACGGCTCTTACAGACGGGAAGGCAGAATTTGGAGGCGGCCATGCTCTAATTGTTACCATGACTGTTTTTCATTGGATCGGTATCTTATCTCACGAACAAACTGGCTGTTATGGTCCATAAGCGGGCTGTGAAACAGCAACGTGTTCCAGGGAAACAAAAAAAAAAAGAGGAAACAGTTCTCCTCCTGGCTGCCGTACAAGACCGATAAGATGGCCTCCAGTTCAGCAATCAGCCGCTGTTCCAGATAAGGTCCCTCTCTGGAGTGAGCCAGGAACTCGCCCTGAGAGGCTATGTGACGGGTAAACAACAGGAAGGAAACAACCAATTAGGGATTTCATTAAAAACTCTTTATTGGAGCTTTAGTGCACTGCAGCATCACAGGCTACATATTACAAACGTGACAGTGTTTCATAATAGTAATTAGTTTTTCAACTTAAATGACCTTACTTGAAGCGTGCAACCTTTATTTTTATTTGTGAATACAGTGATAAGGTCAAAAGATTCTGTCACTTTTCAAAAGTAATCTTTATTTGTTTAATGTATATGGCTTTAGGATCAGCCCGCTGTCACTGCAGAGACTTTTGTTTCAAGAATATAACTCAAAAAGTATTTGATAGCTCTTTTCGCAGAGGCATTGTACTGGGGACAAACTGGAACTGGTAATATTTTGAGTCAGATCTCCCCAAAATTCAAGTAGCACTGTATCGTGGTAACAGTTTAAAGGCCAGCTTTGACACTTAATCTTGTCAGAATGATAACTCAAAACATATTTTGAAGGGCCTTTTTCAAACTCTGCAGACACATTATACAAGTAAGGAACTGGATGTGCTCAAATTTTGGGACAAATCACCCCAAAACTGAAGCAACACCACTTAGTGACACCAAAAGGAATGGTATTTGCCTTTTTGGGGGGGATCAGAACCCCTTGGGGTTTGTCAGCACATGCTGACAAAATTTCAAAAAGAAGATACAGAATGCATGCAGAAATTTTAAGAGCTAAGAAGATACACTAGTTATATGTCATTGTCAGACCTAATACAGTACTAGTCAAAAGTTTGGACACAACAAGCATCTTATGGCATCACATGACCTGGTCACCTGACCTAAACACAGCTGAAATGATTTTGGAGGAGTTTCACCAGAGAGTGAAGGAAAAGCAACTAATGAGTGCTCAACATATATGTGGGAAAAGCATCCCAGGAGGTGACCTCATGAAAATGGTGTAGAGGGGAAAGTACAGTCAACCAGCCCTTGGAGCAATTGGGGTTAAGGGCCTTGCACAGGGGCCCAACAGAGGGATCTGTTGATATAGGGATTTGAACCAACAACCTTCCCAACCCATAGACTTGCCTCCCCCCCAAAAACTTAATTTGCTCTAAAATATTTTTGTTGAATGCATAATTCCATATATGGTATAATATGGTTCTGATGTCTTTATAATGTAAACCTTTGTATTGGTGGGTGTGTCTAAACTTTTGACTGGTACTGTACATTACTGTCTCATACTAGTATGAGATTAGACTGGGATAGGAGCATGCTACAATGGCTTTCAGCAATACAGATATACACTAAGGCCTCTAGCACTACGTTACATCCTGAACAGTTTGGGGGGGGGTGCACTGGGGCTTAAAGGAGGTGGAGTGGGAATGGAAACAGTACAGGAGAACTCAAAGAGCCAGCCATGTAACTATGACGGATTCTGGTTCACATTCTGTTTATGAAAGCCAGGCCAGACTCCGGCCCGTCCAAAATACAGGCATCTCTGGGCAGTTAGCAAAGCTTCTGCAGAAGCAGACAGGAGTGATTTGCTGCTGGCCATTTCCCCTCTATGGTTCTTGTACGGCTTCCTGCCTGCTTCCATTTAAACACATATAAATACATTTAAACAGAGCAAATATTACATCAAAAATACATTGAAACACGTGCTTAGAGAGAGAAATACTATTTTTTCTCTATAAACAGTATAGCTTAAAATAAATTTGTAATTACTGCAAAATATACTAAAACCCTTATTATGTTAAATGTAGATTTATTACTGACTGTTTTTAAAATATGAAAACAGGGAAAATTGCATAAGAAACTGTTGTTGTATATATAGACTATTATATCTAGCCATGAAAATGTTTAGAAAAATGAGATATACCTCAGTCACAAAGTATAGTATGACTAAATGATATACCATGTGTTTAATGTGATGTGGTGGACTTAAAATCCATTTGTATCTGTAAAAATGATATCGCTGAAAGGTACAACAGCTGCAGACTGATCTGAAATCCAGGAAAAGGTACAACTGGTTTTCTTCATTTGATGCTGAAACTTCAGTTACTGCTGAAGGCCAAAGTGTGTTACTCTTTTTGTCCATGATACGTGCACTAAGATAAGATAAGAAAATCCTTTATTAGCTTTATTTATATTCCTATTTTGTGTTTGTTTTGTTAAACACTAGAGAAAGTTCATGATGCAGTTGAGGATTTTGTTTCTCAGGACAGAATAATCACATTTGCCTGGGTGTAATATAAACATTTCCTTTGTTCTCCCCTGAAATAAAGTCGGATACCTGTCTTATGTCAAAGTCACAACACCCTGGGGTGTCCACTTCCGCTTTTCCATTGGACATCTCTTAACAGCTCTGGAAGATAGGTGCCGTCGCTAAGATAGCAAAGGAAGTCTGGAGATAAGCTCAACAGTGTTGCCTCCCAGAAAGTCAATCATTTGTGGTGGTTTAAATGTGAAAGCCTGCTTATTGGTCCCACTATACCAGTGCTTCTCAGTTCAGTCCATGGGGACCCCCTTTTTGCTCCCGTCCAGCTCCTGCAAAAATGCAAGTATATATCACTGCAGCTGGGTACCAAGTGTCGAGTGGGAGGGGCAATGTTGAGTAGGAAGGGCAATGTCAAGAAGGAGGGGTTTATCAGGAGGGGTAGGAGGAGATTTTGGTTAGGGTTGGGATTAGGGTATCAAATGATAAAAGTTATAAACCCCTCCCACATTGAGCCTCCTATTTTACATTGCCCCTCCTATATGACATTGCCCCTCCTAAATGACATTGCCCCTCCTAAATGACATTGCCCCTCCTATACGACATTGCCCCTCCTAAATGACATTGCCCCTCCTATACGACATTGCCCCTCCTATATGACATTGCCCCTCCTACATGACATTGCCCCTCCTAAATGACATTGCCCCTCCTATATGACATTGCCTCTTCTATATGACATTGCCCCTCCTAAATGACATTGCCCCTCCTATATGACATTGCCCCTCCCACATTCGGCTCCTGGCTGCAGCGATATACTTCTCCAAAAACGTGGACTGTCTGGGGGTCTCCAAGGACTGGGTTGAGAAACACTGCACTACCATGATTGTCTGTACATTTCCTGTGAACCATTGACAGTATCTTTTCCTTGGGCAATAGCCATGACGCCAAGAAGTCATTGATACAAATTAATGTGGTTTCGGGAATCTCTGAGTATGTTCCTTGCAATGGACCATCATCATATGGATGATGTGTGGCTCAGCGGGCTAAACCTTTGTGCCTGTGATTGGAAGGTCACCAGTTTGAATCTGGCAGAATGTCACATGTCCATGGGCCTCTGGGCAATGTCACATGTCCGTGAGCCCCTGGGCAATGTCACATGTCCGTGGGCCCCTGAGCAATGTCACATGTCCTTTTTTTAACACACAACCCACACAGTATTCTTACAGCTCCCACCTGGTATGTAAGTAACTGGACGCTGGGCTGTGTAATACGTAGCAATGATGAGTTTTAGCAGGTTGGTGGGAACCCTTGGAACAAGTGCATACATTTAGGACAGATAGATGTGGAAACTCTGAAACCCACAAGAGATGCATCCCGACCATCTGTTTCAATCCTGCTCGACCGCTCTGTGGACTTCAACATAGTTAATCACCAAATCTTCCTGGCCTCCCTTTTCCAACTTGGCATCACAAGGGGTACTCATCAAGCAGATCATTACAAATGCTTTTGGGTGCAGAGGTGTCCAAATCACATTAGGTACAAGCAGTGTTCCCCTTGGCTCTGTCCTTGGCCCTCTCCTCTTCTCTCTTGACATTATCTTTCTAGGTCAGATCATCCAGTCACTTGTCTTCTCCTACCAGTACTACACTGATGACATAAAGATCTACTTGACCAACTCTCCTGACTCTGCCTTGGATCTCTGCAGGCCTGGCTGACATCAAAGCCCAGATGAGGGACCATCATCTCTAGATTTAGTTTTTTGTCTTCCCTGCCAGCTCTAACATCCATCCATCACAGTTTATCTTAGTCTGCACCAAGGTCTAACAGGAACTTAGAAGTGATGATAGACAACCAGCTGTCCTTTGTTGAGCACATAACAGTGCTCTCGTGATCTTGCTAGTTTAGATCAGACCTTTTCTCTCTGAGTATGCAACTCAGTTTCTAGTTGAGGCACTTGTTATTCCTGAGTTGACCATTGCAACTCTCTACTAGCACATCTACCAGCTTTTGCTATAAGTAGCATGTTTGATATTCATTCCACAGTATTGTTCTGTATAGCTTCCTGTCCACTTCCATTTAAACAGCACAAATATTATATTGAAAATACATTGAATCATTTCAAGTCCTTGGTGCTGGGTTAAAAGTCCATCAATGGACAAGCGCCCAACTCCATCAAAAGGCTCCTCCAGACCAATGTCCCATCTCACCCCCTTAGGTCAGCAAACCAACATCGCTTGGAGCTCCTTCCACCACGTGAGACTCCAGACGTTTCTCTTCTGTGGTTCCCCGACGGTGTAATGAGCTGCCAAACCACGTTCAGTCATCAGACTCCCTCCCACCATCGAGAAATGCCTCAAGACCCATCTGTCCCATGAATCTCTCTACTAGCTTGATGCCTCCTTACCGTCCCTGCATGTTCTCATGTTGCACTTCTGCTCCTTGAATTGTATTACTAGCTTCCTGCTTTATAACCTCTTGTGTAGCTCCTGCTCCAATACGACTTATAACTGTACCTGGGCAGTCACTGGAAGCTCAGCCTAGCTGCATATATGCCCAGTCCACTCGTCACTGGAAGCTCAGCGTAGCTGCATATATGCCCAGTCCACTCGTCACTGGAAGCTCAGCCTAGCTGCATATATGCCCAGTCCACTCCTTGACAGCATGTATGTTTGCAATGTGCCATTTGCCTCACTTCATCGCTCTGGACAAATGCATCTGCTAAATTTGTTACATGTAAATGAAAATTCCTTAACCTGAACGTGGTACCATGTGTAAAAAAATCACTTTCGATATGGTGTTGGCCTAGCAATTAATTCATTACCTTATGAAAATTCACTATGGTTTCCTTTGGTTTTTATGCAGTAACCATAGTTTTACTATGGTACCTCATGGTACTTTGGTACCACCCATAGTACTACCATGGTTTGGAAAGACCATGGTAAAACAAAGACCATGGTAAAACAAAAACCATGGTTTATGACCAAGATTATACTAGGGTTTAACTGTAGCGAATCCATGATAAAACCATAGTCATGGTTTCCATAGTTACCCAAGAAACCATGAAAAACGGCAAACCACTGGTTATTTAACGGCAAACCATGGTTATTTAATCATAGTAAAACCATGGTTAATTTTCATAAGGGTGCGAGTGAATGGTGTGTGAGTGTGCCCTGTGATGGCCTCTCCATCCTGGGATGTTCCCTGACTTGTGCCCGTAGCCTCCGGGATAGGCTCTAGACCTAGGCTGTGCCTATGCACAGCTGTTTACCCGAAATTTATGCACTAACAGGTGTGTCAGAGTCGGGAGCCCAGAGGGGAACAAAAATATGAAGTGTCTGGAGGTCCCCAGGGACTGGGCTGAGAAACATTAGTTTAAATAACAGGTTCTTGTTAATTAAAATCAGACATCCTTAGTAAAGGCTTAGACACCCTTTTCATAAATGTCTAGAGACACTCCTGAGGGGGAGGGGGTAAAATGACAGCTTCTTTTAATTTTAATTCCTGTTTCGGATCGCACCAAATAGATGAATGATCACTTCCTGGTTCGGATCGCATCAAATAGATGCATGATCACTTCCTGGTTCAGATTGCTCCAAATAGATGCATGATCACTTCCTGTTTTGGATCACACCAAATAGATGAATGATCACTTCCTGGTTCAGATCGCTCCAAATAGATGCATGATCACTTCCTGTTTTGGATCACACCAAATAGATGAATGATCACTTCCTGGTTCGGATCGCTCCAAATAGATGCATGATCACTTCCTGTTTTGGATCACACCAAATAGATGCATGATCACTTCCTGTTTTGGATCACAC
>JAODJW010000050.1:5377328-5389948 GCA_026777045.1 Hyperopisus bebe
AGGATGGGGCGCCAACCCCTCACAGGGCACACTCACAGCTACAGGCGGGGAATAACCCAGGATGGGGCGCCAACCCCGCACAGGGCACACTCACAGCTACAGGCGGGGAATAACCCAGGATGGGGCACCAACCCCTCACAGGGCGGG
Source organism: Hyperopisus bebe (assembly GCA_026777045.1). NCBI lineage: Eukaryota > Metazoa > Chordata > Actinopteri > Osteoglossiformes > Mormyridae > Hyperopisus > Hyperopisus bebe. The sequence continues at coordinate 5,377,476 of JAODJW010000050.1, forward strand.
CGGGGGGGCGCGCACACGCACGCACGCGCACACACACACACACACACACACACACACAGATTAGGTATCCATATCTTTGTGGGGACTTAACCATAATTCCAGCTATGAAGACCCTTCACCACTACCCAGCCCCAGCCATAAGCATAAGTAACCAAACAAAATACAAGACATCTCACATTTTTTAGTTTTTTTATTCCGTTCACAGATTTTTGTAAAACTGAAATTTTCCCTGAAAATGTCCCAACATAGTCACACACACACACACACGCACGCACGCACACACGCACGCACGCGCACGCACGCACTCTCTGGTCCGCGTCTATTCTGGGGACTACAATGCCCAAAGCCAGCTTGCGCAGACTCACCTTTCTAAGGCTCTAGGGACAAATCGAAGCTGCAGCCACATTTCTCTTGATGCTATAAGCAAACTGAACACTTTACAATACACATTGAATAAGTAATGTGACATTTTCCCACATTGTGGGGGCGATTTCCCCTTTAGGTCTCTTCTGGGGACCTGCCTGAAACAAGCAAACATACACTTAAAACTTATCATCGCAGTGATCTTATGGGGACCAAAAATTTAAGAAGAACTGAAAAAGTTAACAGCAACTGCCATTTTATTTCTTTGACAAGCAGTAATTATTTCAGTATGTAAAGCTTTGTCCTCCAATAATCCGTTCATCTTAATATAACTAAAACGTTCAAACAGAAACACTATTTACAACTGAATTTTGAGTGCAGAAGCTCAAAAATGGTGTAAGCAATATAATAATGTATGAATTAAAATAAAATATTTGTATATGAAACAGCTGTTATACTGAATAGATAAAAGAAATGAACTAGTGTTAAACAGCTTGTTAAACAGAACTGACAATATAACACAGAACTGCTGAAAAGAATCTCCCTGCTTCTTCCAGCACCTTAACATCTTACATACAGTTAGATTTTCCTTTTAAGGGCTGTGATCCTGTTCTTGACAAAAAACAGCAAATGGACAGTCTCAGTCTTTCAGAGTGACAGTCTCAGTCTTTCAGAGCGCCAGTCTCAGTCTTTCAGAGCGCCAGTCTCAGCTTTCACACAGGCCTCACACTCTCTCTTTCCGGGGACTTTGCATGTTTTGATGAACATGTTTTGAAGAGCATTTCCACCGCCTCAGCTTCACTGGTGTTCCATTTTCTCTTTTTCACCATCTTTGAACCAGAATGAACTTGTGAAAATGACAATAACAGTAAACAGTTTACTCCATATTAAACAATGCAGTAACCATGTCTGCTATGACAGAGTACCTCTTAAAAGTAGGACTACCTGACACCATAGGTGAGTTAGTCAGGACTATGTCTGTCTGCTGAAGAGTCTTCGTCTCGATCTAGTGAATGTTCTATGGACACCTCAGCTTCCAGTTCTATTATAATAAAACAGGAAATATAAAAAAACAGTAAAACACTTTTTAGATTCAATTAACCAATGGTAATGTAAGCCATCATATACAGTATGTTTGTAGACTGTGTTTTGACTTGACTTCTGGACATGAAGTTTATTTTCTATAACTTATGTTCAGCAAATACAAATATTGCAGGTCAGGGGTAAGCAACCCTGATCCTGGAGTGGCGGAATCCAGCAGGTTTTCCATCCTACTTGGTCTCTGATGAACCACACCTGATCTCAGACAGACAGCAACTCATCAGGTAGGATGGAAAACATGCAGGATACCTGTACTCTAGGATCAGGCTCACCTCCACTGTTGCAGATCAAAAATTGCTGTAAACAAACAAAATAAACATTTTCATAATTTCCAAATGCAGTTTTGGGTTACTGATATTTGTTTATTGAAACCCCTTCGGAAACTGTCCAAAAATGGTGACAAAGAGTAAAACCTCACTTCCTGAATTTTCACTTTAGAAAATCCCTCAGACCCCTTTGAGTAGCAGGTTTACTGCTTAAGAACCTTTATCGCAGATAGACCACTGCGTTATTTTACAGATGATATTTATGCTAGTTGTGCTAAACACCCTACACTGAAGCATGCTGGGTGAATTAGGGCACTTTATCACTGTACCAGGTACCGTACTTTTGGCACTATAAATGTGATGTTTTCCCTTTTAAATTTATTTGCGGTCCAGCACCAGAAGTACCAAACCAGCTTTTTTGGTACTTGGGTATTTTGGGGTGGGAGTTTGGTGTGTTCATTGTTGCCTGGTTATGCAAGTAGCCTACCTCAGCAACACAAAATACTACTGCCGTCCTGAAAATAAAACTGATGATAAATTAAATAAAAATAAATAAAAAAAACATAGTAATCACATGGATGCCTGTAGAAGAGACTGCATGAAGAGACCCAAGCCTTAATCACGATCTGGTTAGTATTTGAATTTGCTGTAATGTACTAGGGTTGCATGTTATTGGGAAAATTTCAAATATTACGACGCGATTTTGTTGCAATAAATATTGTGACAATGTCAAGGAAAAATGGAGTTCAAAAGAAATATATTTATCATAAACCGGTCTAGAGTTTGTTAAACAGCGAAGTTGAAAGTGATTCTGATTGGCTTGGACAGTGCATGCAGAGCTCACCACTAAGCTTTATACTGATTTAAACATGAAGGAACAATCATTAAAACTGCAAAGCTTGGCAAGTTTTGTTAATTCGAAACTTAAAGCCCTTGGCACTATAATGTCCAGACAGTACGAAGGTATGAAACAGCCTGATATCGACCCAGCTGACTGTCGTGGTCCTTATAACGTGAGATCAGCCTGCGCAAAAAAGACAACGTTGGTAATATTATCGCACATCATCCAGCCCTATAACACACTACAGCCATTTTCTGAATTCAGTACAAAGCACCATCCTGCCCCTCAAGCTGTGATGCTGTCATTCAGCATTAGTACCAGTGTTTATGTCAGTGGGAAAAAAAAAAACACTAGCAGTATTCTACTTTTGGTATTCTTGTGAAGTACCAAAAGTACGGTATCTGCCGCATTGAAAAGGCACCATACGAATAACCTCCAGAATACGTTACTAGTGGGAGAGATACTGTGCCTTTAATTCTCCAATTCTGAAGTCTCATCAAAACTAATACTGGTGTTGGTTTGACTCTGTAAAGTGACTTTACAGAGTGCAATTTTTTAACACTAGTGGATGTCTTAACACTCTAGAAAGTACCAGAATACATTTTACTCTCTGTAGAGTGGAACCATAGACACTCTGAAAGTGTTAAGATTAAGTGTGTCAAGACACTGATGAGCTTACTTTGCTGATAATACAAAGGAACACTTTCAACGATGTTACGGAATGCGCATAAGTACAATGGTAAAATACCACTAAACATACACCAAGTGCATTTCACCAGGTTTTCAAATACAACTCATTTGACAGTAGCTTGTTTCTGTGTTTTGTGCTTTTTGGAATTTTGAGGAAACACAAGTGTAAGTGTGTATTTACCTTCCTCATCAGATACATCCTCCAGTTCTGACAGATCCCCTGAAATGTCTGATCTCGGAACATGAAGTGATTCTAAAACATAATTGGGGAAAAAAAGTATGTAGGTAACAGTGTGCTTATTAAATGTGTATTCATGACATCATTTTTATGCCGGAAAATCATGGCCAATCATTTTACTCAATTACCAATTACATCACGTACTAGCATTCACCCTAATAGTCACTATCTTTACAATCGGGCTGTTGGGACACCCTGTCAGGTAGACCAACACTGACTAGCTAGCATTAGCTAGCTACTACACATCAAAGACTTTGTAAAACTATGATTTGCTCTAGCGGATATCCAGCAGATTTATTCAGGAAAAAACAGAACCAAAGAAACTCATTTTGAGTAACATATGCTGTTATGGTGTTTCACCTTTGTACGGCACCATAGTTGCATACAAAGAATATATTCATTTATATAGTATAGTGTACTGTAGTGTAGTATAGTGTAGTAGTGACATTAAACCTTACCACTTGCATCAATGCTAATGTCCTCCAGGTTCTTTCCACTGAATTCTCCAAGTCTTCCTGTCTCTAGTGCCATCAACACTTTGCTTAATTTAGCAAGTTGAAGAGTACCTTCGGGAAGACGGTAGTCCTCTCGCTGAACTCTTATACTGTGGCCCAAAACGTCAGGCAGCCGATCGATTTCTGTGTTGTTTAGGTTAAGGACACTGGACAGGGTTGCTACATATTTACGGTGCTTTGTTGATAAAAGTGCCTTTGGATTTTTTGCTCCACATTCAACAGCAAAATCTCGAAGACAGTCAGATCCTCTTAAATGAGACAATGCAGATGGACGTGCAAACATGTAGACGTTCTCGGATGGTACACCACACACACCGCGCTTTTCCTTCAGAAGCTCCATACTCTTTTGCATTTCAGGTGTCAAAAGAACTGGAACCTTCCTTCCCTTTTTCCCTTTTATCTCAATCCATGTGAAATGGCGGCAGAGTTTCTTCTCTAGCTCTGTAAGTGCAATATCTTCATGCAAATCAAAAGTGTTTCTGCAGACAAATGAGGTCAGTGGCATCTTTGAAACTTCACCTTCCCTCCTTCGATTGAACAGAATGACCTGAGATAAAGTAACCTTTGCAAGGAATGTCCAGTTCTTAGAAGTAGCGTTTGATGAAAGATCATTAAAGGTATTTTTCTGCTTGTTATCCAGAAACAAGTGCATCATTTTCACATCTTCTGTGAAAGGAATAACAAGCGGAGCGTTCCATCTGTCTACTCTAAATGTTCTGAGTGTGTTAGCAGACAGAAGTTCACACCATCTTGTTGTATACATCTCATTGAAGTCACGAGCCTTATCTGCTTTTTCACTGTCCCTGTCCATCATTGCTTGAAAGCTCACCAGAAAGGCCATCTTCTGAAGGCTATGACCCAGCTTTACAGCAAGGGTCGGACGTTTAAATGTACATTTGTCATCATCATACCCACAGACCATCTTCACAGCAGTGACAACGTGCAAAAAATTGGATGGGTCAACGAAGTCTTCCATTCTGCGCAACGGAGTAGCTTTTTTAGCTTGAATCAACAATCTTCCAACCTCTCTCATTTTCAGACGGACGTACGCATGCTTCCCACTGTCGGCACCCAACTTGTTGTAAAAATACTCCCCCAACTTAATGATGTATGGGTCAGCTTTAATGGTCAACAGCAGCTCATCGTCATTCATGTTCCTTAAAATCTCATGCAGACCTGCACTAACTCCCTGCGCTGTAGGAGCCATGCAGGTACCAGGAGAAAGCATTTTATCTGCTCCAGGTGTGGACAGTTCATTTGTTCTAAGCTTGCACTGTTTCATGTGTCGCCATAAAAACTTCTTCGCAAAGAGCCCAAGACAATGGAGGCAGTGTATGAAGTCCCCGGAATTAGAATCCTTGCGTGGCTTTTTACACGGTACGAGATCACCTTGTCCTTTCTCCAAAATTTCAGCATTATATGCAAAATTACCCTTGTTTCTAAGATGTTCTAACAAGATTTTTCTTTCTTTTGAACCCTTTGGAAATGTCAAAGCTTTTGCAACATCAGGCTCGTTGCTATGCACTTGCTCCAAATGCCTTGCAATTTTTGACAGGGGTCTGCAGCAAAAAAAGCAATACTGCTTCTTGTCGTACACTCGAGATCCACGGGATGTTTTCGAAATACCTTTGATTAAAATATGACTGGAAGACTGATGTGGTGCTTCTTCAGATTTACTGGCTTCTACTGCATTGGAGGTTTCAGAGTAGATCCTCTTTTCTTTCTTTTTCCCTTTGGAGATGCCATGAGCCCAGGAACTTCCTTCTGAGGCACTTTCATCTGAGGAATTGGCCGCGGAATCTTCCTCACTATTTCCCACCGTGCTGCAGTCGTCAGAATCATTACAGATAACACCATCCTATGAAAACAAGCAACAGAACAATTACCGATCAAACTGTGGTTCTGTAATTATATATGACTTTCTTTTGTGCCATAAAAGTGAATTTGAAAACCTGGTGAAATGCACTTCTGCATATCTGGTCAGAGTAATGAATTTATAACAGCTTATAACAGCTATTAGTGTAGGGATGCCATTCCAAATTAAATCGGCACTCCGCACTCTTTCACCTTTTCGCCACATGAATTGAACTCGCAGAACCCGGATGGGGGATGGAAAACCTTCATATTCACTTATGGAATCAGTAGGCTTTCAGCACATGCTACCAAAGTGGACTGGACAGACATCCCACCTACTGTCAGGTAGGAGTTTCTCCTCACCTGATGGCCGTCTATAGATCCCCGCCAGGAGGTTGGAACACAAAGCTGTCCGCCGGCAGGCATTTCGCCTGAGCTCTGAGGCGGACTGTTGACTCCTATCTGCCCTTTAGAGACCTATAGTGGATATAATAGCAAATAATACACTTTAGAAGTAACAGCTCAGCACAGTTTAAGCTGGGACATGAAATCAAGAGATTAATAAATATATCATTTTTCTCGATGTGACCATTCATATTGTCATCAGACTGGATATCGAGAGCAATGTGATAGCCCAGAGATACAACATTGCTCAAGAGAAGGAAGAAATAGCTGCAGTATTTTTAACCCTGATCCCTGAATATACAAGTCAGTGCTTAGTATACACTGCCGGTAAAAATTTTGGAATCACAAAGGGCCCTGAATGGGATTTTTCCTGCTTCAGTAAACAGCACAATGGTTTTCAGCTGCTCTAATACAATGGGAATGGCGAGTCACACTTGTGATTAATTGTGATTATGTAACAAAGGCTGTCAACATCCTTGACCATTTGCTGTTTGAAATTGGGCTTTGCAGTCACGTCTGATAATGATGAGTTATTTGAAGCAGTAATTGTAATTTAAAGCAATAAAAATGTCAATTCAGTGACTGACAATGAATATCCAATTAACGGTTGTATGCTACTACCTCAGAAGTACTAATCAGAGTTTGGTATAATTTAACATTAAAGTTATAACTTCCTTCATAAATATTATTTCTATTTACGAATACTTAAATACTATACTTCCCTATAATCAGAACAATCTTACCCATCATACAGTGTCTTGTTTGTTTCAGCATATTAATTTCATAGCATAATGTACTGTATATTGTAACATAGTTATTATTTTTATAGATTTTTATTAACATTTAGATTAATCCCTAACATCTTTAGTCACATACAGAAACTGCACAACACATTCAATTCATGTGCATTTATAGATGAGGAACCTTTTTGCTTGATGAAAGATTCAGAACACCAGCAAAGTACAATGTGGCGGCATACTGACAACTGTCCAAGTTATATAAAACAGAAAAATAACGTAAACAATATTCTTACTGTTTCTCTCCAAGGACAGTCAGTGTCTCCATAAGTGTAGGTCAGCTCTTCGCCGGGGATTATGTCTCTCATGGCAAAAATGCACAAATGAGGCTGCCTGCCCACAATGATTCTCTTGATTATACAGTTGGGGTTCAGATGGTCGTCATTAAACAGCCTCCCAAAGGATCCATCATCAAGGGCTGCATCAATGCTGAATTATGAAACAATGACAAGAAAGGCATACGCCATAAATGCTAATGTCAAAACAATATTAGCAATTATTCATCTAGACTACACAAGCTTCCATATCCACAATGCCTCATATAAACATCAGCTAACTAGCGTGCAGGTCTGTTTAACAACATTTAATTTATATCATTACAATTATTTTATTATAATTAGGGTTAAATAATGTTATTCAGTATGAATATATGTGCAGAACAAGTACAATCACAGAGAAAAAAATATATATATTTAGGAGGAAGCAGGGCTGGACAGTTAATCAAATTTTAATTTAATTATGATTCTGGCTTCCAAAGATTATCAAAACAAAATAAACTTGTGCCTAATTTTGTTTTGCAGTGATGCTCCCATTTTGTCGTGTTATAAATCTAGTGCACCTTTTCCCACCTCCTTTTTATTTGCTGAATTATGTTTAGAGTTCAAAAAATCCTACTTTTTAAAAGTTTTTTTCAAGAACTACATGAGGAATAGTGTTAAATCACGGTGATCTCAATATTAACTCAAATAATTGTGATTATTGTTTATGCCAAAATTAAGCATCCCTAGAAGGGAGGGACAATGTCATGAATGTATATCAAGATATGCAACAATAGCAATAAAAATGTTTAAATTACTCACGTCCAACATTTTCCTTGCCAGATGAAGTCAATCATAAATCCTTTAAGAGCATCATGGTAAATCCGCCGTCTTCTCTGAGCTTCTTCAAAGTTGATCAGGTCTCCTCTATACTCGACTATAAACTCGCCTTCTTCGAAGGCGGACACCGCAAATACTCCCCTGCCTTAAATTAAAATGCCAAACTCAGCTTACAGGAGAAAAAAAATCGTAAACACATGGTTACAACATAAAAATAAATAAATCCAATTTCCTCACCTTTAAAAGCGTCTATGTATCGCACTTCGAGCCCCACCTCATCCTCAAGACGGCTAATGTGCCAGGCAGCATCAGTCTCCGGGCATCTCCTCATCCGCCTCATTCTAAAAGGCAAAGTGTCCAAACTTTAACATTAAAGACATGACTACTGAAGCCAGATTCGATTGGGTTTTTTCTGGACCATTGAGAAACATTTGGTGGTTTGCGTCTGCCTGTAAATGTATCACTAGTAAGGATTCTCCAGAGTCACTGTTTCTGATACTGTAAATATAGAATTGTTATTAGGCTGCCTGAACTATGCGGTTAATCAATTCCGACCATCTGTAGTCATGACAATAAACCTAGTTTGTCCAATAAATTATGGGTTATGAACACCGATCCCTGCCTATGCAGGTTAAGAAGCCCTGCTCTAATGAAACAGCAGCTCGGACCACATTACCAAAAAAAAGCCCAGCAGACACTGTTTTTCCTAATTCTAAGTCAAACAAAAGTTTTCTACTTCAATTCTAAACTGCCATCACTGAGAGCATCATCAGCTCCCCCAAAACTGTCTGGTGTGGTAGATTGGAAAGTTACACATGCAAGAGACTCCAACACAGTCAATAAATCATCCAGGATTACAGGCACCCAACCCCCCCGCTCATCAGAATCACTATATCACAAATCCATAATCAAAAGCAAGAAAATATAAAAAAAAAAATCGGAAGCATCTCATTCTGCCTCCCAGCTCTTCCAGCTGATGGCCCCTAGGGGGCGCTATAGGTCCCCGCCCACTAAAAAAAAAGCCCATTTTAAGAAGTCCCCCCCACTGTGATAAGGACTCTAAACAGTTTAACCCCACCAGAGGTACTTAAAACAGCAATGGGACCCCCCCCCCCCCCCCCCCCTTATCGGTGTTAATTTCATGTATGTTGCTTGTACATCGGAGCACCACAAGGAATTCCATTTGTTGCGGACAGTGAGTGCTGTGCTGTCCCGGCACGTGACGTGACAGAATATTTATTTCAAACACGCAACTCCCCAGACTATTGTCCTTGAAGAAGCAGCTCTAACTGTAAATACAGTTTAATTATTGTCTCATGGGGAAGGTGAGGAAACACTGTTACTTGGTTCATTTAGTTTTATGAGTACTTCAGAGTGAAGTTATCTTACTGAGTACTTGAAACTGTGAAAGAAACAGAGTAATTACTGTGAGTCAGTGGGAGCCTCCTGTTTGAAGCTGATTGATTGACCCACTGAATGCTCAGTCCTCATAGACATACAGCTGGTGATAGGCAATGGTCCTCTTTCCTCCTGGAAACTGCAAAATCAGAGATAAGAAATTTAGTTAGAATGTACAAAAATGCACTGAATTGTCCTGTCAGAACAAAGATTACCATGTGTCTGGATACCAGGTACCCACACAATACCATTTTAAACACAGAAACGAATACGCATTGTAGACTAAAGCGCAAGATGCTTTGGGGATATAAACTGACTGAGAAATGTTTTGATACATTGCCCGTTTCTCCAGATAAACTAAAACCTGTTTATTTCAACAGAAGATTCATATAAACCCCACAACTGTAAAACATGAAAACTGATAGTGTGCTTGGACACTTTTAGATGTTTATTTTTTTATATTTTAAAACTTGACTCATTCTAAAAATGTTTATTGAAAACTCGACAAAACTGACAGGCACAGATACACCGTCCCTACCTGTCCTGCAGGTCCAGCGTTTCATCAGGATCCTCTGTCACAGAAGCAGTAACGTCCTGCTCTGTGGCCTCCGGGAAACTCATATTTAGCCTCTTTTAGTCTGTTCAGTCTGCCTGCAAACATTTAAACACTTCGTAACGTCTAAACATGCGTTGCTAACTGTTCGGTACATTAAAGAGACACACGAAGCAAATACTGATGCGATGCGATATGACTCATGCCTATTGCGATGCAAGGTGACTGAACACGATTTGATTCAACACAATGCGATTCAACGCGATACGATGCAAGCGTCGCCGGACACGCCTCCAACTCACGCGAGACTACGCCGCGAGACTTCGCGAGAATTTGCCGCGACGGTGTGGAGGACTGGAGATAAGAGAGTGCGCTTTGGGAGCAGTTTAAATCGAAATTGGGAGAGTCAATCGAAATATAAAATTACTGGTCGAAATCTATTGGTCGCATTTCTGAATAGTAAAGGCATGAGGCTTAAACTAATAATTCTTTTTTAATAAATCGATTTTACCGATGCAAAACTGTTAGAAACGATGCATCCCGAGTTCATCCTAAACTGCATCCGGTGCACACGTTTTTATTTTGGTCAATCGTATCATGAACTTTCATGCCGGTGCACCGACGTGAAGAGATGGATCTTTACCATACCTACGTTACATGTGATTTGCCTCGGTCCGTCTAACTCTGGTTAACTCCAGAAGAAAGAAAAACGTAATTTGAACTTTCAGATTAAAGACTTTTGTTTTACCCAACGCTGTTTATTCAAATCTGTTTGCTCTATAACTCATTTGATAGTTTCATTTAAATCTTTTCTATATTTACAATAAAATATTTTACAGGCGAGATGGAATTTTAAAAGCTAATGGCAGGCTATTTTAACCCATGACTCATGAGAGCAGTGACTTGCCAACAAAATGACTTACAAGCAATAATTCAACCATGACAACAAAACGTTTTCAATGCAGCATACTGTCCGTTTAACACGTATGTTTTCTATTATCTCGGGAACAAAAGATATACATCATACCTAGCTCTAGAAATCAACGTATAACACATGCGTTTACATGCAAAAATAATGTGAATTAACTCATACTTACTTTGCCTACGTGTTTTTTATTTCAGTCGTACTCGTTTTTTCCCAACAATTTCAAGGTGATAGACGGTGTTGTAGTTAAGTCTTGGGTTTCGATTTTGACAAAAGATATACTACAGAATTACGGAAATCCTGATTGTCATACTTTTCTTTATGGCACAATCGTAAAAAACAAAACACTGGAAAATATGTTCCTTGCTGTTCTATTTTAATCTATTATGTGAATAGAAGAGCATGTACGTTAATGTGGAGGAAAATGTAGTGAGTGTGCCGTTCATTTTTGTACTGCTGAGGTTACACACCGAGGACTGTTGTCAGAATAACTTTACTTGGGAGGTGCCACGTCATACAACTTCCGGTTCTGCGTCTCTGGCTTATTACGTTACTCTGCCATCTAGTGGTATGAACTGTGCACAGCCGCACATCACAGTGCGTCGCCTTCATTTAAGCTCTGAACTTAAAGGCGGTTATCGCCATTACAACTTAAATTTCCGTCCTTTCTTACGAAATAGTAAAACGTGAATTATTTGCGTATCTTCCACAAACTTTAAAACTTTAACCAAATGGCTTTACCATTTTGAGTCTGTATACCATATATACATTTCAACCCATATATAGATTTTTGAAACTTTTTAAAATTTCTTTCACATACTCAACGCCTTTACATTTCTCCAGTTAATGACTTTGAACATAGTCTGTGTTCTGTCGCTATCCCTGTTCTTGTTTGTCTCTGGTAAGATATGAATGTCTGTCATTTCTGATTGTCTGGTCAGGTTAGGTCAAATTTGTTATTCTGCCAGGAGGAAAATTTATTTGCGCAAGGTGGTTAAAACATAAGCAATCCACCATAAATACAACATGAACAACATACTGTACCAGATCACAACCAGCTAGATCACAAGGACATTACAGTACAGCGCAGTGCAGGGTCACTCCATGCGAAGATAAATAATGAGCCAATGGAAGCTGGCTTCGTCATTTGTATGAATTTAAACTACTAACTGCAGCACTAAGGAAAGAGTCTGTAAATCTTTTATTACTGTGATTAGGAGCTCTGTACTGCCTGAAGAGACAAACACAAACTCCTTTTGCGGGGGGGGGCAGTACAATCCGATATGGCCTTTGACGTCCTTGTGACTTGCCGATTGTCAGAGAGGTCAGAGACCTGAGATTTATTCACCTCCATGACTTCACTGGTCACTCTCTCTGACCTCCATGACTTCACTGGTCACTCTCTCTCACCTCCTTGACTTCACTGGTCA
>JAODJW010000050.1:5390048-5397548 GCA_026777045.1 Hyperopisus bebe
CTGGTCACTCTCTCTGACCTCCATGACTTCACTGGTCACTCTCTCTCACCTCCTTGACTTCACTGGTCACTCTCTCTCTGTTGTACCATTTGACCCGTATGTGTCGGCTACTGCTTGGTGCTGACCCGGCTTTAATCCAAATGTCAGATCATACTGCGGGTACTGGGGGTGCCCATCTATTAACCATAAGGCCCTTTGTACGGCTTTCCTGTCCTCTGGCACTGGCACTGGCAGTTCTGCGGTTGCCCAGATTTTCTCAGGATCTGGTTGTACCCCTGCAAACCATGTTGTATTCTGACCCTCCCGGACCAGAACCGTGGAACCGTACTCTACGATAACCAAGCAGTTCACCCATTGTGTGGGTTCCTCTATTCTGCTAATTAATCTTTACTCAGCCAGAGAATCAAATTACTTTCTCAGTGTAGCTGCTACATCTCCTGCTGGGTCTTTGACTGGTTCTGCATTTTACTTCAGCCCGAATCTAAGTAGCCCCTTTGTTCTTATTTTGTCCACTAGATGTCACTTTCTCCCTGTTTATGGCATGGACTCTTTTCGTTAGTCCTGGCTGCTGCTTTCACCCTCAGTACAGCTTGCCTGTTTTCCCCAACGAGTACAATATGAGCATTCACTTTTTGTCCTTTGCTAGACAGGATTCTGGTTTGTATATTGTTGGTATCGATCTTATGATCATAGTGGGTATGCGTATGAGTGTGTGTCCTGCCATGGGCTGGTCATCCACCATAGGTGTCCACTGCCTTGTGTACTTCCTGGGGTGGGATCACATTTAGAAGGTCCTCTTGTCCAAAGAGAAAAGCTTGGCTCACTATGTCTGATCATTCCTTATGGCGGCGCTGTGGCTGCTGCTGTTGCCTCGCACCTCTGGGCTGTGGGTGGAGGTCACATGTTCTCCCCCCGTGTTCCCAGGCCCCTCTGCTTCTGACAGTCCAAGGACGTGTGCTTAGGTGAAGTGGTGTCACGGAATTGCCTATAGTGTGTGACTGTTGGTGAATGTGTCTCCTGAGATGGACTATCGTCTCACCCAGCATACATCGTGTTTCCAGTGAGAAGAGTAAAGTACTTTTACCAGAAGGGGGGGGGTGGGGTGGGGGGGGGGGGGGGGGGGGGGGGGGGGGGGGGGGGGGGTATTTACTCGCAGATCAGTCATGCAGTCTTCCAAACTACCCTGCAGCTATATAAAAATGGGCCAAAACAAATGAACTTCTGCATTTGAGCACTGAAGCAGTACGATGATTTGAAAAGGCGATATTAAGATATTACAGAAAAAAACATGCATCAGTTTTAAGTACTTTTCAAACTCCACCATGCCGACGATCCTCAGGATCTCAGCCCTTTCAGCTGCCTTGACCTTTAATCTCACCCGGAGGTTACATCACATCACAGGTACGCTGCTCCATGGCCTATTGGACATTAAATTATGTGCATCATAGTGACGGGGGGTGGGGGGGGGGGTTATTTGGGAGGTGAACCAAGGTGTGTGTGTGTGTGTGTGTCTCTATTAACAGCAATGAAATGAACACAGAGAGGTTGCTTTAGTTTGTTTCCCCCCTGTGCCATTTTATCAGCAGTGAAAATAAATAAATATCGTATCTTATTAATTCTCTTAGTATAAATATATAACCTGCCACACTTGATGTGATCAATTAAAGAGGTGTGAAAACCCTGGAAAGACCTTTGTGTTGCACAGCAGTAGGGTTGAGGAGCCCAGCTGAATATGTTAGCAGTCTGATGAACTCTGTAATGGATGTTAAAAGGAGCATCTTAAACTGTCTAACATTTTCACCAGAGTGTAGTGACTATATGTGGCCAGAAGGTGGCAGCAATGAAGAAGAATTGCAGCTGTCCTAAGTCCTTTATCTATCTATCTGTCTGTCTATCTATCTATCTATCTATCTGTAGGAGCTTTGGGATAAAGTTGAGCTCACGTGCCTGTTGAGCTCATGAATTTTTACGGCAATTTTCGAGTGATAATTTAAAGAAAAACGCTTCGCGTTACGTTCATGATTATGTACAATTGGACCTTCTGTCATGAACCTGCCATGTAGTATTTAGTTGTATGTAATTTAATTTAACAGTTGTTATTGTTTGTTTGTACTCTGATTTTAGCTCCATTTGCATTTTGTGTTTTATTTGCCAATGGCCAGAAGGATTTTCATTTCTAGTGTAAATGACTGCTTACTGTGCATGACAATAATCTTGAATCGAATTGAATTGAATGACAAAATCAAATGGAAATCCGCTTTTGATGCCTATATTGGAAACATAGGCAACAATACCATGTAACATTATTCAATTCAATTCATTTTATATAGCGCCTTTCATAACAGATTGTTTACCTGATTACTTTTAAAATAAGGTTGCAATTCCAAAACTACCCCCTGTTTTTTTTAGGTTTCTACCATTTACCATTTACCCCCTGTCTATTATTGAATGTATATCAGGCTTTATGGGGATGATGCTTTTCCCATTTTTGTACTACATTTTTATTTCATGGGAGTGTATTGTGCTGATCTGGGTTGAGTTATTGGCTGATAGTCTGGGTATTTCAAACGGAGCCCCCTGACCAACCAGGGCGGCCCACGGGGGAGCTGTCTACTCGTTATCTGTGGTTTTGAGGTGATATGAGACCGCAATGCTTTGGACGCTGCCGTTCACCTTTTTAAGTGGCCAACCTGGTCACCATTTCCTAAGACTGTTTTTGATGGCGTGTGTTATGCAGCAATTTTTAAATCAGATAATAGTGCAGGTGTAACGTTAGAGGTTTAAATTCTCACCAGTTCAAAATGATCGACTTAAAATCTGGCTTAAAGCTTGATTAAATATCTCCATAGATTGAATTTTCTTTACATATCTGCCTTGTGGATCTTTTTGTGTGTAATTCTGCCTATTACTCCACATGTATGCGACTTTGAAGTGAGACCCAAAATGCTCCAGCATCTGACGCCCCTCCCGCCCTGTTTAACTGGGGTCAAAGCCTGGGGCCAAAGTCTCCAAGCTGCCCTCATTGTTAATTGACCTATGTGGCTTTTTAATGGCTTCTGCATTATGTGAACCCAATTCCTTTTCCTTCTTTCCAAACCAGGTGTAAGCTATAAAACCAAGGAGCGCTTTGTGAAATATCTCATCTATGCTATCTTTTGTCCCCCTGAACTCGCAGAAATGCAGGCAGGCTGACCTCATACATGCTTTTGAAGAAGTTGCTAAATTTTCCACCCTGCAGTGTAAAACACCTTCCTAAAGCAGCCATCACACCAGGGACCCTGACAGCGAGCGTCTGCCACACTCGTTCCCTCGCCAGTGCCCAGGAAGTGACCCTTTGACCTTTATAACTTGCTGAACATGTTTGCTTTGTGCGAGCTTGAGTCCCTGGTGCACGGCTTCACAGCAGCATTAATTCCCTCTCGATGAATAGGCGAAATCTTACATCCGTTAGCCTGCTGAACCATCTAAAGTCTGAGTCTCATTTATCTGAAACTTACAGAACTGGATGCCGTTATAATTCTTACAGGGTTTGATTTTCAAATGCAACCAGAACTGAAATCATCTGATACAGCCGGCATTAACACTCACCTATTCATAATACATAGAATCTGCTTATACACAAGTCTGCTGTAAATACCGCTTCAGAAAAATCTGTTCAAATGGTCAGGGGGAATCGGAGCTTAGGCACTGGACTTGGAGTGATTAATATTGTGAAACCGGTTCAATTCAGTGTGAACCAGCTATGAAGGAGCAGCAGCCTGACATCATATTAGAAATAAAACAAAATTAAATAGTAACAAGTGAGGAAGATCGTAGCATTTTTCTCTTCTTTGTCACCAATTCTCATGACCTTAAGCTGAACCCTGACCTCTGATCCCTGCCCTAACTCGCTGTGCTTTTATGAACACAGTGACGCTAATCGATACTAGTGGAGCAGGTCTGTGCCAGGGAGGGAGAGCAGGTTTGGGGGGGGTGGGGGGTAGTTTAACGAGTCAACATACGTCAGAGAAAACTCACTAATTCTGAGCTCACCATGTTGTTCTGAGGCCACTTAAATTCCAGGAGTCACCTTAGTTTTAAATATTATTTTTTGAATTTAATTTTACATTCACTTATTTGTACTGAGTACGTAGTGGACGTTATAATGTATACTATATCAGTTTATACTT
Organism: Hyperopisus bebe; assembly: GCA_026777045.1. NCBI lineage: Eukaryota > Metazoa > Chordata > Actinopteri > Osteoglossiformes > Mormyridae > Hyperopisus > Hyperopisus bebe. The sequence goes on from JAODJW010000050.1 coordinate 5,394,218, forward strand.
GTCAAACATGAACTCAAAGGCAAATGTAGCCATATTTGATCGATATGTTATATATCGATAAATGATATAGTTGTTATTGTACTAAACATATACTTTAGCAAGGAGGAGTGAAAATTGACTATTCACAATCAGAATATCTTTGATGCTACATACACAATCTACCCATGCTGCCTATGTAGCAAGATTTCCCATTGGTTGGTCATTTTGAGTGAGTGATCCACTTCGTGTCGGCAACATTTTTTGATATGTGTCAGCATTCTAAAGTCTCAGGGTACTTTGGCGTGTACCGTTATTATCCTTTGGTGTGTTTAGGCACAAATACAAGTTTCTGACATTTCAAAGTGCCTTTTAAATTTACTGTACTATTCATAAATAAATAAGAAGTATAAGCTGTTAGTTTCGGGTAATCCATGACATTCTTGAGCACAGCGAAGGCAAAATGTTCTCAGGAAGAAGGTGTAATAAAAGATTGTAGGGAGAATGGTGTTGGTCTGCTTTCCAAATATCATGGCAAAAAATTACGAACCCTAAGCCTAACCCTAAACCTAACCCTGACCCCAACCCTGACCCCGTCTCTCACTGGCTCAATTCTAACATGTCGCTTAACGAAATCTGACGAATGATAAGGTGACTTCTGACAAACTGCTGACCCCTCACCAGCCTGGTCACGGCAGCCTGGTCAAGGCTGGAGCAGGAGCACAATATACTCACTTTAAAGTGAAAGTCCCAGGGTGGAGCAAGACTGGAGAATGTGAGACACTGACGGCATCGGCGTTTCCGGCCAATCTGGCTTCTTCAAGAGCGCGGCACGGGGCGTTGTCGTCTGGACGGCGTGGAAGCCATGCCGTAATGGAAAAGGAGAGCAAGAAGATAAACATGAGCTTTTTCACAAAGCTGAAGGGAGACCTTAATGAAATCCTTAGGTGACCATGTGTGGATAGTCATTATTAACCCCTATAGCTGGGTTAAAAATTTAAAAGTAAAGCCAACACCTATAAGCCCATATTTATTTAGATGCCACATTAAAATACAATATACAGACAAAAGTATTGAGGAAGTATTATGCCATTGAATTCAGGTGCTTCATTCAGCCTCATTGCCGCAGGCGTATAAAATCAAGCACCCAGCCATGCAGTCAGGCTTACAAACATTTGTGGAAGAATGTGTCATTCTGAAAAGCTCAGTGAATTCGAGCGTGGTGCTGTGATAGAAGCCCACCTTTGCAATAAGTCATTTTGTGAAATATCTTCCCTGCTAGATAGTCCACGGTCAACTGTTAGCGGTATTATTGTAAAGTGGAAGCATTTAGGAATAACAGAAACTCAGCCATGAAGTAACAGAGGGGGGTCACCAGGTGCTGAGAAGTATAGTGCGTAAAACTCCCCAACACTCTATTGACTCAATATCTGCAGAGTTCTTCTGGCTTCAACTCCATCAAACACCTTTGGGATGAACTAGAGTATAACAGATCCTGCAAGCCAGGCCTTCATGTCTAACATCAGTACCTGACCTCATAAATGCCGTTCAGGATGAATGGGCAAAAAATCCCACAGACACACTCCAAATTCTTGTGGGAAGCCTTCCCAGAAGAGTGGCAGCTGTTATAGCTGCACAGGAGGGACCGACTCCATATTGATGCCTATGGATTTAGAATGGGACGTCATAAACCTTCCTGTGGGTGTAATGGCCAGGTGTCCTAGTACTTTTGTCTATATAGTGTATAAAGTTGCCATAAATAAAACTGGAAAGTTCAGAGGTAAAGGTCATATTTCAGTTTGGACTTGTCAAAGATTCTCTGCTTTTTTAAAAAAGAGGAGAGCCCACGGACATATGCAGTAAATATTTCCCCATTCAGCAAGACGGCTCGCTTACAGAGCCACGAGGTCATGGCTGTCGTAACGCAGTTTGCACAGGAACGGTGACGTCATGCGTGAGCCGGGGGGGGGCGGCGTGGCGCGTCCCGTCCAGCAGCCTCCCAACAGAAACTTTGCACCCGGGTGGATGCAGAGTTAAAGAGCAGAACGAAATGCCAAATGAAAGAAGGGCTTCCTTTCAAAATGTCTGAATGTGTCTTTCTCCGGGGTGATACCCCGTCTGCCATGAAGGACGTGGCTTCTTGTAATGGCTGGGCTGCTTCACAAAAGGGCAGTTCAGTGCGAGAGCTGCGTGCGTACATGGTGAATATGAATAACAAGCCAGTGCGATACGGGGCCCTACTCATGGCGGAACTTAATATGCAGACGCCACACTGCTTTGGCCTGATATGAACTGCACCACTGTGGTGTATCTGAACAGGAGCGCCTTCACACAAAAGAAAAAGACATTAGTCTCTCCCCCCTCATTTAACACCCACTGAAACTCTGGGGTTCATTAATATTTTACGATAATGTGAGAAGGACTTCATATTCGCAACAGTTTTTTATTTTTTTTTGGATTGTGGATGGGAGATGTTGTGGTTTCTTTTCTGCACATGTTTGATGTTCAAATAAAAAAATAGGCTTTTAAATTTAAATATCCCAACAATCCTTTATCCCACGAGTCCCAGAATGTTTTTTGTCGTGCAAGAAATTAGACTGATTATGCAGTGCACTTTTATGATTGTATACGTACTCACGATGCTTTATGAATGACAGCAAGCGCTGCTCCAATCTCAGGCAGAGCACAAATCAGTAAGCATGAGTGAGAAACGCAATCATTTCTCAATAACCTCGGTGTATGTCAGCTATTTATCTGCGAGAAGCACTGGCACTCAGATAGCTTTATATCCTCCTTGGAGCACTGTATGGCAGCCATGAGGGCTGAATCCTAAGCAGGCTCTTTTAATGCTAATGTATTCACTCCAGTGTTCAGATGCTCTGTCTTTTCTCTGTCTGTGAATTGCTGAAATCAATAAAAGGCTTTTTTTTGGGGGGGGGGAGGGGGGAACTCAAGAGCCCTCATATCTCTTCTGTGACGTTGCCCGTTCTGTTAAATTACGCTGACCTTTAAGCCTTTCAGAACCGTCTGATTTTTGTTTCCCATGCCACAATAATATGTGGCATAAAATACTGAGTTTCTGACAAGGAAAGACCAAAATGTGAGGAATATTGACCAGAACCTTCCAGAAACCTCTGCCCAGACAAACCGACAGCGGCTGCTTGTCACCGGACGTCTGGCTCTGTGTGACACGTCACTTCTCTCCCAAACACCTTCCTGTTTTTTTTTATGTTCCACACCAAAGGACCTTGGCAGCTACTCATTTTATCCGGCCGCAGTCAATTTTCTCTTGCACTTTTTTTCTTCTTCTGTCCTCAGCATCATGTAACGTCAAACTCTCCGTTCTGTTTGCGGT
>JAODJW010000050.1:5401856-5413904 GCA_026777045.1 Hyperopisus bebe
CCTGCACAGCGGCTCAGTGGGTAGAGCTGCTGCTGACTTGTTGGAGGCCTGCACAGTGACTCAATGGGTAGAGCTGCAGCTGACTTGTTGGAGGCCTGCACAGTGGCTCAGTGGGTAGAGCTGCAGCTGACTTGTTGGAGGCCTGCACAGTGGCTCAGTGGGCAGAGCTGCTGCTGACTTGTTGGAGGCCTGCACAGTAGCTCAGTGGGCAGAGTTGCTGCTGACTTGTTGGAGGCCTGCACAGTAGCTCAGTGGGCAGAGCTGCTGCTGACTTGTTGGAGGCCTGCACCCATGCTGCGTGGCATAAGCTCCGCCCCCATGGATTTGTTTGGTTGTTTAGCTTTGACTTTAAACCTTAAGAAGACACAGATATCCAAGCAGCTCCATCCACACATTATCTCCCCACTTCCCTTTTCACTCCATCCTGAGGAACATCTGGAATTACCATTTCTAAGCTTGGCCGGGAGCCCGTGATACTGGATTTTAGATTTTACAAGCCATGATGATCAAAGCCAGCCCGCATATAAGGTGTCTAAACTGTCTCTCAGCATTTTCATTGCTAGGTTCTTTCTACACTAAAGTAATTAAAGTAGCCTGAGAAAAAGAACCACGTGTAAATACATACCTTGCAGAAAAGCTCACCAGCTACGCAAAAACCAGGCTTCAAAGACGTCACACTTATGGTCAGACGCAGGGTATCCCATGATGTCCGTAACCCTAAGCAGGTATGTGTTACTGTTACATCAGCGGCCCAATGACTCTGCCGTTCCTTAGCTCCACCTCTGATGTCCTGCTGACACACGCGTACCAAGAGCACCTTTCCAGACCTGGTTTTGGGCTCAGCTTTGTTTGCCTTTCCACAATTATCGCATGTCTGTAATAAACCGCAGTGTGAAGTCATGCCCACACAATCAGTCATAATCCAAAAATGACAAATGAGTAAAGCTGAGTTACCCAGACATTTTATTGGCTCCAAGCGGTAAAATTACTGTTGAGTCTTTTAGACATTGATACTTTTTGTTTTGTAATTAACGTGATGATTCTTTCCCGACTGTGAGTGAGGCTCACTTGGTTGAACCATCTCCATCTGGTCTTCCTGGGCAACAAAAGGTTACAAGCTGTGGTACAATTTTGTTCCTCAAGGTACAAACAGCATCGGTGTCCTCCCAGAGGTACAAGAATGTTTCTCATAGTCCGTTTCTGTATCTTAAAAGGCACAAGTACCTACAGCCAGAGTGCGGCTCGCAGAAGCATGAGGGTGCAGCCCCAGTTCCTGCAAGCTCATGGCGGAGTCGCCTAATCTCTCTCCGCGATACGGGCCGTCCTGCAGAGAGAGCAGGTGTGAGACTCGTGTAAAACCTGCACCGCTATGAAGTTTGAAACCAAAATCCACTGAGAAATGCTGAGTGTCAGAGAAAAACAGGTCACTGTGGGGGCAAAGTGCGTAATCCTGTTTGATTCCCATCGCCTCCCACAACTCCATTATTTCTGATGGCACCACGGGAAGGAACAGTCGGGGTGTTTGAAAACGGTAGCAGAATGAGCAGGAACACACTGTAGGCCTATTCTTTGATGATATACTTCAATTTTATGACAGAAAATTAATCCAGATCTACAGTCTCAATTGTAAGATTAATCACTGTCATAACAGGTAAACATCAGCCCTCTATTTCAGAACACCAGAAGGGAAAAAACAAGCACTTACTGTATGCCAGGGTTCTGCAAATCTGGACCTCAATTTGAAATCTAGGTCAGGTGATTAGTTTAATAATGACTGATTCTGATTGGCTGGAGGCTTCACACCTGACTCGCAGGTAAAGAAAGGCTGGCAAATCAGCAGGGCTCAGCCCGCGAGGGCCGTGAACTGAGTGGCTCTGCAGATGCAGGTAATTCTTCTGTTTAAACGTGATACATGTATTTCTACATAATTACTCAAATTACACCCAATTCTCTATATCCAGCCATTCAGCAAACTAACATTAAAATTGTTAATGCTTGGCACAATTTTGCCACTGATCCTTTGCCACATTACATCCATCCATTTTTCCTCTGAATGACAAATTACAATAAATAGCACCATTATTTAATGGCTTTTATGGCAAACTTTTATCAATTATTGTCAATCATTGTATATTTCCATTTTATTGTGGCCGGTTAATGTATCCTTTGGAACAAACATACCCTCTAAAAGCATTTAATTGCCACAGACTTAATTGCCAAGCCTCTTGCATTAAAATGTGCCCAGGGGCAAGTTTTAAAGTGTGGAAGCTGTGCCGGAGTCTTCCTCGGAGTCCTTTTGGTGTTCGTTTTTAAGAGGCACCTAGAGGAGATGCGGGGCACAGGGTGCCTGCCCGCTGGGCACTGTGTGCCAGCCAGCGCCCCTCCGCGCGCCGAGTTTACATTCTCCCGTTAATCAGTACAAACAGAGCGCTTTCCCATGGGGTGATGGCCTCCCTGGCCCCTTCGCTTCCGTTTTCCCTACGACTCACTAGTTAGCGCTGAGCAAATAAAATATAAGCTCTTAATCATTCAAAGGCTGCGTCCGTTTTATTCCATATAACGGTCTGCTGGATCACGGACATGAACTTACGCGCCCCTGAGCTAAATGCTTGACTGCAGGTACGGGCTACATGTTGGATATGTTTACTGGGGCTAGCAATGATTACAAAATGGAATGGAAGGTTTTTCTTTATTGTATTATCTGAAATAAACATAGGTAATGTGGGCATTTTAATTAGCTAAAAATGCAGAAAATGGTTTAGATGATTCAGTTATTATGATGATTCACTATATTTAGGGGATAAAATACTTAACTCTGTAAACTGTATCTCCCAGGATATTTGCATTGGAAACAAGTTGGTATTTATCACAGACTTGTGCAGAGACCTATTTTTTAGAGTCAGTACAGATTTTTGGGAGATTTTGAATATATTACTTTCAATGATCGAAATCTGAAAAAGTCAGTCAAAGCTGTAACAGCTTTCTGCAGAATTTCTTTCATGATAAAGAGCATTGAGATGGTGATAATATATTTCCCTGTACTTACACAGACTGAAAGAATGTATATTGAAATATTGGACACAATATTTCTATTAGGGAGAAAGGAAAAAAGAGATTCACATCGGTAATGAAATGCAGACATAGACAGCATCTGCATCTGTTTTCTTTCATCCCTAAGGGACGATCCCATATCTCAGCCTCCCAGCCTTGGGAGATAATGGGAACTATGGGAATGATCGGAACTGGAAGGCAGGTGGAGCTTGTGTGCAGGGGGGTTGGAGTCTGCGTTGGCCTGCTGAATCCTATAACCTTCATACCTAAACACGCCTTTTCCCTGACCAGAGGAAGATAATCATGACTGAAAACGCTGCTTCTATCCACCGGCTCCTTACATATTTTCCGACGTGTCGCATTAGTGAGGCCTTCTGACACGTGAGATGCAACCTTCTGTGAAGTTTCCTGAGCTTCGTCTGACCACAGCCACAAAATAAATAATTGAATTGTCCTGCTCCAAAGATTTAGCCTTTTGCAGTAAATCTCTTTTATTTATCTGAGGCCACTTTTATGGAATGTAAGGTGCCCGTCAAGACATTTGGCTCATTTTACTGGAACAGTTGAACTTAAGCAACTAAACAACTGGTCATCTGCTTGAACTTAAACTGGAAATATACTGGATTAGCCCACATTTTCGATCACTACACCCAGTGTTCCTGCAAAGACCTAAATGTCTTCAGGTGCCTGGAGTGAACAGACAGTGATAGATCACCACATGGAAACTACAGTCATCTACTAATCAGTTAATCAACATGCAGTGCATGACGGTGTCTATCTTTCTGATGTTCTCCCCTTCTTTGCAGTTACACAGTGGAGGAAAAAAACGTGAAACTGACCATTCTAGTTTTGGCAGATGTGTCCAGTGAGGTCATATCTGCATATAACATGGAAACTATGGTGTTCCCAAGATACACTTCCTGGTTTCGACCATGCTTGGTGCAGTAGCTGTCAGGGTGATAAAGCACTGAGAATGAGGTCATGTGAATTAGATACTGGCAAGCATAACTGTCTTCATACAGACTGCATCTTTACACTGAGTTAGTTTATTGTGTATTTTATTCCATTTTGCTGTTAATTATAGTACAGCTACATTGCACCAAAGAAAGTTAGCAAAGGATTATGGGAATCCCTAATATATTTGACACCCTCAGCTACTAATAAAGCCCACTCTCTCCATGCCATCCGGAGTACGAATCCATTATGAATTTAAGATTCCTGTCTTATGCTTGACCTTTTTGGTTTTCTCTCTCATGTGAAAATTCTATTGCATAAACCAGACAGAGTCCTTTTGTTGAATTATCCCTCTATGCAATAAATAAACAGCACAAAAAAATGGAAAGTGGTATATTTCCGACTCACAGAATTGAGATTATGGTTGGAGATATGTTGTAAAAAGAAGCTTAATTTCAAGATCCATCAAACTTAATTGCTTAATTTCAATATCCACATTTCCAAAGGCTTGGGTAACAGGATCCCTCAGTATAAGGGGTGAGGATGACACAGGAGCTGATTTACAGCAGCCAGACGCAGGCAGTCAGGGACAGAAGATCCAGAGAGTGATAAAATTCTTTCGCTTGACAGGGATGGGGGAAGGCAAGCTGATTTCATCAGAAATAAGTTACAATTTCTATAGCCCCCTATTGCATCAACGGCTAACTTTTACCTAATAGGTTCCCAATTAAATTATTTATTCATTTCATTTATATTCCCACCCACTGTGCCTTTTTGACAATTATTTCTGCAATGTGGGATTTTCTACTTTTCAACATGAAAGTTCTACATCAATTTCATTGTATTTTGTTTTTGTTTTTTTGCCAATATGAGTGTCATGTCTTTTTATCTACCTATAGTTTATCAAACCTTTAAAATGTCAACCCTAATCCTAACCCTAAACCTAACCCTAACCCTAACCCTAATCCTAACCCTAACCCTAACCTCCCGGGCTGATGTCTAATCTTTTACACAGAGCTGAAAAGTGCAGGTCCAGAAAGTAAAAGTCCAGGCCAAGATTTTGGTTCAACCAACCAGTTGATAATTCTGTGAATGTGACTGTTTCTACTTAACTGGTTGGTTGAAACAAAATCTTATTGGATTTATACTTTCTGAACAGGAACTGTCCACCTCTGCTTATACATGCTCCTCTGCCATTTGCAGTGATGGAGGCTTGTTTTGCTACATGTATCTATGTGATGATGCTTGAATTAGCTGAGCAGCTGTATGAAAGGGGACCCTCTTCTTGCATTTGATGCATACGTGCAGAATTTGCCAGGGAAGCTTTCATCCTGTTACCGTTCATTGTTGGCTTTCACTGTGCACAAAGCCGTTTTCCTGCCGTTTGTTTCACGTGAGGACAGGCGATTGATTTCCTGCTTTATTTCATGTCACGTTGCTGATTCCTTCGTGGGCTGAAGTGTATAATCAATGCAAATAAAGAGCTGCTCCCAAATGGACAATGTTGTGTGCCTTATATGCTCTTTTCAAAATGACCCAGTTGACATCCACCTTCAGTAGATTTTGCTGCACTGTCCTTATTATTACGAAATGAAACTCCAACATTTGATTACCTATGATTCCCAAACAAAAGCTTGAGGAACCAGTTTTATTTAAATTTTCAGATAAGGCTCTAAGTTAAATTTCTGACAGGTTGAAAATTGGTTCCCTGTCATCAGTTATTACTCCTATAAAAATGTTTCTTTGATTCCCTGGAAAGCACTGTGAGAGAACACTGAGTGAGAAATGATCTTAGTTGTGATTCCTGCAGTTTGTGAGGAGGGTCACATCAAAGTCCAGTGCTGCTTTTCACCTGGACATAATGCATTCTTTATCCTGCGCTCTGATCTGTTTAATTCGTTTCCTCCATATCTCTTCCTCTAAATTAGATATTTTACTCTCTGTTTCTTTTTTCAGTTAAACTAACTGGATACATATATTTATATTAATCGGTCGAATGTGGCTTTCCAACAATTACGCTGGACATCATTATGCCTCGTGTTCTATCTAGCTGTAATTCTCCAACTCCTCCAAGTCATGCCCCACGTACCATGATGTCACCTCTCACACTACACTCCTGAGTCATCCTATGATGTGACCTCACACTACACTCCTGAGTCATCCTATGATGTGACCTCTCACACTACACTCCTGAGTCATCCTATGAAGTCACCTCTCACCTCACACTACACTCCTGAGTCATCCTATGACGTCACCTCTCACACTATACTCCTGAGTCATCCTATGACGTCACCTCTCACACTATACTCCTGAGTCATCCTATGACGTCACCTCTCACACTACACTCCTGAGTCATCCTATGACATCACCTCTTACACTACACTCCTGAGTCATCCTAGCTGCATGTCAGGCTCATCCTATGACTTAGCTTTTCTAAAGCTTCACTATGCGAACCTTGAAAAGTCAATGCTGTAAATGCCTTATAAATGAGGGTCTTTAAAAACCTTCTGTTGATGTATATTTTATATCTTTTCTTTATAATCCTGTAATATATCAGCATGCTGGAGAGTTGCATGAACCTGCCACAGGCATTGTCAATAGGAAGAAGAGGGAATTCTAATGATTGTTTTCACCTGCCTGTTTGTCTCTCATTAGAGAACTTGAGGTTCCATTTCTCCACTAATGAGCCGCAAAATGTCTCCATCACACTGATTGTCACTGAAAGACAGAAGCCTTGGTGCTTGTTTGACCGTGAGAGTCATGTCTCTCGGTGCGAAGTCCTCCCTTTCCAGGGTTACCGGACCAATCAGCATAGGTTGTTACGTTGACTCACCCAAAGCTATGGCCACGATATGAAGGGATGGAGCAAATCCTTGGACAAACATCTGGCTGAATTTTGAGGTAGATGGAGTCACAAGATCAGAAGGAAGGAGACGTTTGGTGGCAACTTCGGTGTCAGCATTGGCTGCTCTGCCTGTATTCTCTGTATTATCTCTTATTTTCTCATATGTTGTATCACCGCCAGAGTATTTATGAACCAGACGACATATAACTGGAATGCAGTTTTATATCCATTAGAAGATCAATGCGAGACACACAAACAAACACAGGCAGAGTCACACTCACAGATGACGGGAGATGCTGTAAGGGCTGGACGTCACACTGTGGAAGGGGACCTGATTTCCTGCTGAAACGCTGCCACTTCAGGGATTTTCACATTCCGTGAACAATAGAAAAGCCCTAACTTGCCTGCCAGGTGACCCCAGCTATAGGGGAAAACAGAGGATATTGGGGGGGGGAGTTAGATGGGCAGCCCCCTCCTCCAGGCCCCAAATGCAGACAGACAGTTTGGTTTTCACAGTCACCCATGGAGCACAGCCAGTGACAGCTGGTGACAGTCAGTTTTTCTGGACTTTGCTACAAACAACAAGCTGTAGCGATGTGGTATAACTGAAACTCTCTCTGTCACAAACCTGCCGCTGTCAGGTAAATATCCAGCAACTCAGCCATGCAAATGTAATTGATTATTCTAATTCAGTTACTAAAAATCCAATCAATTCTCCTGCTACACCTATCAGTTTACACGTTCCTCTGCAGGAAGGTGGCTTCCTGAAGTTTGAACAAGTGGCCATTTTAATATCTAAGCACATTTCATCCGTACCTAATTTCTAAGATACATCAACACTTTTCTGAAAACTACACGCCCTTTGTAAGACCTTGCTTGTTTTCAAAAAAGAACAAGACACTTTCTTCAAATACTCCAAATAATGAAATATTCACATGGCAATGACAAATGTGGATGACATGTCAGTGGTTCACACTGACTTTTTCACATGATGCTGACATATGGGGAAAGAGCTGTCAGGATGGCTTTACAGTATTGTCTTCTTGTGGGTAACAAAGTGCAGTAGAAAACCTATTTTTTTCCTGTTGTGACAAAAAATATAGTAAACAGACTGACAGACCTACAGTCTGTTTACACTTTACCATACACAGAATCTATTGGAAAGAACAAATGTTCAAAGACTGTTGCATGTACTAAAGAAACTCAAATGATCATCGTAGCACAGAGAAGCAGAAAGAAATCATCATGCTAAAACATTGAGAATAAAATGATTCCTCTGGGTCCTGGTACCGCCCACCTTGTCTTTCCCTCCCTGTCTCTCCCCCTCCCTGTCTCTCTCCCTCCCTCTTTCTCCCTCCCTGTCTCTCTCCCTCCCTGTCCCTCACCGACTGAACCAGTCTCACTTGATTTCTGCTCTACGCATTGCTAGCTAATAGATGACGGCCGAGAACGCGCTGGTGAGCTGGACTGGGCGAGGAGGTGAGGCTGCGGTGTGCGACCGAGAAGCATCCGATCCTTAGCTGTAGGGTCACCTATTCAGAACTGTGTTGCCAAGAGAAGTTAAATAACTGTCTGATAAAATCAATAAAAAATCCCAGATTGTATATGAACGTGTAGATTGTCTGCTCCGGTGAGACTTATTTAGATGTCTTGCTTAAGTGTAATGAGAATACTGAACATATAGTATCCTGGCAAACAAGAGCTAAGGCAGTTTTATTCGGTAAGATGGAAACTCGGTGATGGAGGGACCTATGAATGGTGAGGGAAGCACTCATGGTGACATCAAGCTCATGCAGAATCTTAAAATCAAAGCACCACTGTTCAGAACAGCCAGTGAATGCTAAAGTCCGACAGAACAGTTCAGTGTTATTGACAGATTACTCTAAAGGGATCATTTTACTGCCTCGATGTTGGTTTGTATACCTTTTCAAGATCTCTCACGTATTGGCGTTCCTTAGAATTCAGTCTGAGCTCTTTGAACACTGACAAACACGTTGTTTTCTAACCCCATCTCTATTGCCAGTGTTTGCCAGTGAAATATCTACTATGGCTGTCTCCTAAAACTCAGTGGGGAGACACTGCCTCGAGGTCTTCTCTGCAAGGCTCCACAAATCCACATAATTTTTTTAGAACCATGCAGTGAAAGTTACCGTAAGGTTTATTTATTGAAAATTCTAGCAATATTGTATGACATATTGCATTGCAGTAGTGACTCAAATTACTGTACACATTCCCGTTTCAAGACACCACGGAAGCTACAGTGAAGCAACAAAGACTGGGCTTCATATGCTGACAGCCCTCCGTCAGATTCAGCTTGTAACTACATGACTCTCCATCTACCATGACCTTGTCCTCTCCCTCTTCCATCACTTTTCTCAAGCATTGAGGCCTCTCTGGAGGCAGTTCCATGTAAAACAAAAAGCATGCATGGATGTAATTACACATCCCTTAGCAATTTGAAACCAACCCTTCCTTATTTGTATTGCTTTGTATCGAGGGAGTCACATTTCAATTTAGTCTCATTTCATTCCATTCATAGCATTGCGCCGACAGATATCCAGAGTACAGCACACTACTCTGCGAGCGTCTTTCTGATCAGAAGTGAATTCAGCCATCAATTTCTGCAGGTTCTGCCTTTCGGTTATTGAAAACAAGATGTGAGTTTGTGCTTGTGCATGAACATTGTGTCAAGGGGTTTGGAGTCAGCGCTATTAAAATGCATTGCTGGAAGAATACGGCCAAGATTCATCCGCTGAGAACATTGCCTATATGGGCTTTAACAACGTATGAGTAATCAGGAAAAAATGCAATAATTAGGTACGCCTTCGACAGCTGAATGAGCCATTGCGATTCACATCGTATTTATTTGTGGCTTATAATTTATATTCTTCCCTTTTTGCTTAACTGTCTTTCATTTTCCCTGTCAAAATGGTAACAAGTACATCAAACAAGCGAGTATTAATTTTCTGGCTTTTATCTCAGCAAAACGCAGCCGTATTTAGCAGGTAGAAATGCTAACAGAATGCTAACAGAACGCTAACAGAGTGAGTATGTTAAAGGCCAGCCCAGAGATAAGGTCCTATGTAGGTACTATCAGCCAGCTGGACAAACAAAATGAGAACTTAATTTTTTTTCCTTTTGGCAAATTGTTAGTTCCAGCGGTTATGTTGAATGTCACGTTTGTAGGTATTTTTAGGTTTTATAGGTATTTTGCAGGTTTAAAGACCCATTGTTATTCCATAAATAATGAGAAGTAAAAGAAAAACCAGGTAGACACTTAGTGAATATGCCTATTTAACCTATATGATAGTACTCATGTATATTAGTAGATGCAGTTTGTTTATACCCATAATAGCCTTCTTCTTTGTTCTATGAAAAATGTTTATGCAGTAGCCTGTTCATCAATTTGCTTTCTAAGATGCATCTGCCAAGCATGCGGCATTTACTTATGGCAGTAAGCTTATTAAATCTTCAGAGTTCACAGACTTCATGACGTGTGCTTGAAGTCATCTTGGACTAGCAAAGGCAGCCACCTGAGATTACAGTATCATTTAAAGACATTGTGCCAGAAAGGACAGACTGCAACAGATTTGTAAACTTCATCATTTTGTCCCGTAATCTTATTTCAAAAGAGAAATGTTAAACGTAAACCATTTCACCTCACCTCTTCTTAATGCAGTCATAGTATTCTAAATAACAAAAGATTGTTGGATTACAATGACAGCTGGGAATGGAATCCAGCAGACAATAGAGGCTTGACTTTTAACAGATCTTAAAGCGACACTCTGGTGTATTACAATGGAATTTCCTAAAGGATCCCCCAACACAATATTCGTATTTTTAGATTAGCGGTGGTAATGTCCTTTATTTGTGGATATGCTAATTCCTGTAAAATATTGAACTGATTTTAAACTGGAGGGAGAGAGGGAGGGAGGGAGGGAGAGAGAGAGAGAGAGAGAGAGAGGGAGAGAGAGAGAGAGAGAGGGAGTATTAATCTGAGGGAAATGATCTTGTTACAGCAGCAATTAACAAAAATATGCAACACAATATAACATACATCACAAGATATACATGACAACAGGCATGTTTAAAAATAAACAAACAAGCAAATAGGACAGTGAGCAAGTAATAGGCAGAATACATACATCTACAGCTTGCTGATAATGACGTGAACTGCTGGGCAGTGCAGCGCAGTGGTGGCTGGTAGCAGTGATTTCTGGAAGCGGTCCTTGTTCCAGAGGAGCTGGATAAGTCTGCTACTGAAGGTGCCCCCCTGTTTCAGCCTCATATTGTGCAGCCGACGTTTGATATTGTGCATAATAGAGAATAACACACGATCATGAACTTAATGAAGACACAAGGAATACACTGAGAAATAAACAGAGCATCCTGTTTGTTGTCTCAGAGGAGAGACGCCTTCACATGTTGAAGCAGCTTATCAGCAGATGTTTATGATCCCCAGAGACCCAGGTGACATAGAACAGCTGTTTGCAGGTTCCGTGTGTAAAGGAACCAAGGAGGAACCCAGAGAGCGGAGAAGCATTCCAGCTGACAGATAATTCCGAGTGACATGGACGAAGGTCACCGTCCACGCCGGCTAGTGCAGCCTATGCTTCTCCCACACATTCCATAGCAGTCTGGTACTCTTCTGCTGTCCCGTTTCAACTGGGCCTTTTATTTTGATACTATACTGTGTCATAGAGGCCAATGAAATGGTTCCTTTAGTCCCAAAACTCTCCCCACCAAAGTCGAGGGCACTTTACGTAAACAGCTGAAAAAACAGTACACCCTATTATATACAATTACTAGCCAAAAACTCCAGTGTTATCACTAGGTGCGAGCGAATATATCCCTGAGCGAATCTTTGCCGTGGATTTAAATGACCGCGGGATATTTCTCACGGTCTCACAACAGCTGTGCTTTGGAATTAATGAATGTTAAAATTATTAGTATGGATCATTTAGAGTGGAAAATGAACGTCTAATTTTAGAACGATGTTGATTAATGCGGGAGCAGAGAACGCTAATGCTGATCAGCCCGTTATTATGTAACACGGACAGATACAGTAACCTGGATTCCTGGTGTTTTGTGTGTTTACAGCTTGGCTGCCTATTGATTAATGCCTTAAAATATCCGGCTTATACTGGTTGTAGATAATAATCTTGCATCCCCCCCCCCCCCCCCCCCCCCCCCCCCCC
>JAODJW010000050.1:5431722-5442430 GCA_026777045.1 Hyperopisus bebe
TACCCCTTTCTCTCACTGTACCTCCTCTATATAGGATTTAAGGATTCACCCTAAATATGTCAGCTGCCTTCAGGTGGGATTACAAGCCCCCCCTACACTGATCACATGCTCCATATTTTTCAAGGCAGAGAGATGACAACAGAAGGCAGGGAGTGAATGATGATGAAAAGGTGCAGTTTATACTCCACAAGCCTCTATCCACACATCAGCTCGCAAACGACTCGCCCAAGGCGTTCTGGCCCAAATTGCTGGCACTAAAACACAGCACATATTAGTATTATTTACACTGAATTATTTCAAGGATATTTCTGAAGGCCAATTAAGTGCCCTAAGGCATAGCCAGAATGACTTTAGTCCTCCTTGCCCCACATTTAACAGGAAATTATTCCCTGTGAAAATAGTTCCACTATCTCTCCCAAGGGCAATGAAGCATTTTCACACAGATTTACTGCTCCCAGAACATGGGAACCAAACCAGAGCACAGCCACTGAACCCAAACTCTTATCCAGTTCTGATGATACTTTGGACCAAAGGAAGTCTGAGAAGCGGCGAATCTGTGCATTCTCTGGGATCGAACACCTTTGGTGTCCGGACATTATGCTACAAACCAGCACCTGAATCAAGGCGCAAATGTTCATTCATAAACTCAAGGAAATTCAGAAGGAGAAAATATAGAAGGAGGTTTATGTTCTGGAACCTTCTTATGGCATAATGGTGCTACATCTGTTATAGTACCTCCAAATCCTTTCAGGACATTTCCTAAAACTAATACAAGAAAGGCTGTGAGAAAACAAATAATTTTTCCCCACGAGGAGCAGCTGCAGACACATTCATCATGTGTAAAAGAAATCCACAATTATCGCTTTGGTGTCCGTTAACCTTATTTGGTTGGTTGTCAGAATCGGAGACCTGTTTTTAGTACGGTATTAAACAGTATATAAAATTCAGCCAACAATGTTTTAATTTAATAATGGCCATAATTCAGGAGACGCATTTTAACAATGTCTCCATGGGGCAACTTCAGTGTTTTATCATTAGAAACTATTTTCCATTACAGTTTGCAGCAGACCTCAAGTATTTCCTGTTCCAGTAGCCTAAAGCACTCGCTACCAAAGGATTGGCCGGGATCCAGGCAAGCCGAGAGAGAGAGGCAGTGAGGAAGCAGATCATTGGGCTGATGCACTCAGATGTTCATCATTTTTTCCTTTCTCCGCAATTACATACTGGGAAAAAATATAAACATTGTTCAAGGTAATTTAAGCATTGTTAGAAAAGTCTTTCTACCCCCAAATCTGCATATTGCAGACATAATTTACTGATTTTCTGCATCACTTCAATTGTAATAAACAGAAATTTTAAAATCTGACTAGGTACACTGAGTGTCGCGGAACATTATTTGTGTGAATAGAACACAAACTATTCATAAATACCCAGGCATACACTAATAAAGCCACACTCCTAGATAGCTTAAGTACTTCAGCTGGATTCCTATGAGTAATCATTTCCACACAGCGTGTTCATTTAAAAGCTGTATTGTTGAGAGTAGTCTGGAAAAAAGTACCTGGAACCCTCCTACCCGCAGTCTTTTCAGGGTGAAACCTCTGAGGACCCAAACAGGTCAGAAAAGTAAACGGAGGGACTGAAAAGGGCAAAACAGCATCACGGGCGAGCTCTTCACCTAGGTGGGGCTGTTTCATTCCCTGTCTGACAGGGGCTAAATCGGAGCACCAGTTTAACCTGTTTGCTGGGATCGCTGTACTCCTTGGGTCCTTGTGTTTACCTGATAAACAAGGTGTCGTACAGAACAAGGTGAATGACAAAATTCAGACTGCGAAGTATAAAAGGAACGTTATAACATAACCCATTCAATACTAGTATCTATAAAAACTCGATTAGGCCCCAAAGCTGTATCGTTAGCTTAGTATGCCAGTCAGCTGCAGTTAATTAACAAGATTTGGGCACTTATCAGGCCAGATGTGTCGCAGATGTCTAACGGTGTTGAAGTTCAGCAAGAGAAAATGTCTTTTTTGATTTGGTAATATTTCAAATGCGTAACTGCCTCATGCAGAAATTCTCCATAAATCCAAGCAGTCTTACATACGCAAATGACTTATATAAAATAAATCATAAAGATAGGTATGCGTGCACCACGTCTGCTGGATGCTATACCTGGTTTGCAGTGGGTACACAGTGCTCTGAATGCACAGGACCAGTTGGCACATGTCCTGGTAGAAGGCCACTAGGTTCCACCTTTAGACTTCGAATGCAGAAAATGCTTCTTGCTCCAATCAACACCAACCAAGATGGAGGGACTTTGGTACCTCATTGCTCCTCTCCGCTGGCCTCAGCCAGAGGACTCCTGCATCCACGACGGGTTTCCTTGCTAATCCCCGTGAAGATGATGGATGATATACATGAGAGAAGATCAACAGAAACTCGAGATGCTCTCATCTAACCTCCTGTAACCTCCATCCCAGAGGCTCCCCTAGCAGCTGAAGAGGTCTGGAACCAATGCGTTCCGGAGAGCGCGTTCACAATGAAGGGAAAATAAAGAATGAAAATGAACACTGACAGGCCTGCCCAAAACGAACACTGACAGGCCTGCCCAAAACGAACACTGACAGGCCTGCCCCAAAATCTTCCCTCCCATGTTTTATGAATTTACAGTCACGCAAAACCACATGGCTCACCACTCATCCCGGAAGCTGAGGCACCTCCTCTCTTGTAACCCCATTGTGTGGATCTCTGCGTTGACCTAGCAGAGGGCATGTGCAAACAGAAGCCTGTCATTGTCCTCCGTTCGCAGGAGATCGTGGAAGGACTCGGGCCGCCATGACGACACAGCGCGCAATTTGGCAGAAGCAGAAGCCCAAGGCCAAGCTTTCTAAACCACAGGAGCTCAGACAAGAAGCTGGTAAAAGACACAGAAAAACAGACAGCTGCACGTCCTCTCAGACAGAGAAATCTGTCAGTATAACTACTGTTTGTTATGAGGTCAGCTTCCAGTAGCTGATCATAGCTCCCTTTTTGATGTGGTTTTCTCGTCTCCGGTAAACACATCCACAGGCAAGAATCTAGCCAAGTGACTAATTAGAATTGTTCATTAACTTACATAGTTCTACTTTTATGTTCGATTATAGATTAAATTTAATGTGAACTATTATAGTTGATGAAAACAACATAAAAATGGTATGTGGATTTTAGGTGATGCGTGTGAGTTTTATTAGGAGGCAGTTTCAGAAGGTGGCCACCAGGTCCAGACTTGCACTGTAATGCATACGGGCTTCAAAAGAGTCAGAAACATCTGAGGATAAGTCCCACGATTCTGTTAGCTCATGGAGTAACCGCTGTCACCTTTATGTTTAGCAGCCTCGCAGAGTAGACGACGGGGCTAGAGTAATATCAACGGGGATGTCACTCTGTGTGACGCACCGATGCTGGCCTGTGAAAGAACTTGCCCCAACTCGCACTAAAGATTCATATTCAGCAAGGGATCAGCAAGCCCCAGTCCACGGCATTACGGTCGGGCCGCCGTATCCAATCTGGTATGAAATGTTACACCTCGCTGAAGCACATCCATTTGAAATTCTCTCATTTACAGGGGCTCTGCAAAAAGCCATTGATCAAGGCTTTAGTCCAGGATGTCAGGTATCAAAGCAGAGTCTTAGCTGAGAGGGACACTTTGGCCAGACTGGGTACAGCGTAGGCATTAAGTAGTCACTGCATACCACTGCTATAACGTGACCAGCCTTGGGGGTGTTGGGGGGGGGGGGCAGCATGCTGACCTGCAGACTGTCTGGGGGAGTCAGACTGCTTCACTCCCCTTCTCACATTCTTACACTTGGGCCAGCCTCGAGCCACCTTACTCAGGAAGAGAAACTGTGCTCTATGATACGCATTTGCCAGGTCCTAAAAATACACAACGGTACTACTCAGCTGTCCGACTCTGTCCCACACTACTGTTTATAACTCAGGCCTTCCAGGTGGAGAATAATTCTGGCTGGTTCTTCTGAACCTTAGTTAGCTTCTGCACTAATAGTTTTTTCCTTACTTGTCCATACTTTGTATCCCTAACTGCGACATGCTTCCATAACATTCTCAGGTCAGTGTGGCACAAAAAACGAATTTCACAGATCAATCACTAAGCTGAAATAAACATCTGTCCACTGTGCTGGTGGGCTCGCTTGACCTACAAGTCCCAAGTATACTTATACTTCAATGCTGCTATAGAAGCTTGTGCCACAAAGCTGTGTGGAGGAGCCTGTTATTACCCACAAGTAAGTAACTTTCCCTCCTCTTTTTAAAACATTGCTACACACACATCCCTTCTGCCTCACAACTGGAGTCACATGGACCTGAGGCTAACAAATCATCAGCTGTACTAACGAAACTAGCCTATGAGTGAGCGAGATCCAGTGCACTGAGCCCGAACTCGTTCCCTGCCTCTAACAGCTGCATATGAGTGAGTGAGATCCAGTGCACTGAGCCCGAACTCATCCCCTGCCTCTAACAGCTGCATATGAGTAAGATCCAGTGCACTGAGCCCAAATTCGTCCCCTGCCTCTAACAGCTGCATATGAGTGAGCGAGATCCAGTGCACTGAGCCCAAACTCGTCCCCTGCCTCTAACAGCTGCATATGAGTGAGCGAGATCCAGTGCACTGAGCCCGAACTCGTTCCCTGCCTCTAACAGCTGCATATGAGTGAGCGAGATCCAGTGCACTGAGCCCGAACTCGTCCCCTGCCTCTAACAGCTGCATATGAGTGAGCGAGATCCAGTGCACTGAGCCCGAACTCATCCCCTGCCTCTAACATCTGCATATGAGTGAGATCCAGTGCACTGAGCCCAAACTCGCCCCCTGCCTCTAACAGCTGCATATGAGTGAGCGAGATCCAGTGCACTGAGCCGGAACTCGGCCCCTGCCTCTAACAGCTGCATCATGTGACAAGATAAACAATGCCCGCTTGCTGTCATCCATAATTAAAGCATCTATAATATTTTATAACTATATATTTAGCATTTGTTCGTTTGCACTTGGATTTAGCATGTGTACTACATGAAATGAACAGTGAAATACTGCTTCTGTAAAATATCCATGCAGTAAACCGGCATCTGCTGGCTATGTTGCTGTCTGTGAGGTCGGTGATGTTGCCCTTAACAAATCAGAGTAGATGGAGAACAGCGATGCCATCCTGTGCCATGCAGAGAGTAGGTTATAATCACACAACTTTATGTTTGCTAGGAAAAACAGCGGATTATGTAACCTTTCTTGAGTGACTGCATTTGTGTCCATGAACACTCACTGTGAATTTAAAAGCAAGTATTTCTCTGTTTCCTCATGTCATCAATCTGCCTCAAGTTCACACCCAGAAACAATCAATCTAAAAGCATCTGATCCAAGTTTATTCTGTTCCAGAAAGGAAGAGAAGAGATCCATGTGTACACAGAAAACTGTCTCGGATACTTTTGGTTGAGCCATTAGCTTTCTGTAGCTTGTTATTACAGTCACTACAGCTGATGTTGTAGCCAAGTCCATTTACTGAAGGCTAAGTGATATTATACCGCGCTCACGGATAGTCTTGAGACATTTGCTTAATTCAGTAAAAATATTGCAAATTTATTCAATTAAATACCTAAAATCATTACTCATTTTTTTTTACAAAAAATATGTATCACATAAAAAACAACTTGTAGTTTTAAGTAAAACACTCATTTTACAAATTACAGTTCTAAAAGAGCTGTTCTGACTTAAAAAGTTCATTGACAAGCAGCCTCACTGGGTGCTTTTTAATTAGTAACACCATTTCAATGACATAAAACAGCAAACATTTGTGTTTAGTGTCCCTTTAGGAGCCAGCGACTACAATAACAATTAACAGCAAAATGGAAAGAACAGAACTCAGTCAAAAATTATGACACATATACAAGAGGTCTGTGCGGAAGATACGTGCAGAGATGTTAAAAATTGGTTGTCAATTGACTTTTGTTATGAAATCAATGAATTTGCTCACTTTTACTGAATTAATCAAGCGCCTCAAGACTCTTTGTGACCATTGTCGCTATGCTGTTGGTGGGAAGGAGGAAACACTTCTCTGCAACACCCATATTTCAGGCTGCCATTCTGGCCTTTTGCAATTTAACAGCTAGTACTGGATAATTTGCTCAGCGGCCACTTTATGAGGCATCATTATATAGTATCAGTAAGACCTGCTTCACTCTCCGAACCACTGCAAGGGCTGACAGCATTTGGGATGCATTCTGGAGATACCTTTCACAGCACTGTCACACTGACCCGTTATTTTTGCTCTTTTGGCTTTGCTGGTTCGTCACTCTCCTCCTACATCTTTCAGTATCATGATGTTTTTAGCTACAGAAGTGCCCCAGACTGGCTGTTTTTCGTTTATTGCACCATCCTCTGTAGGTAGACAAGTGGATGCAAATCACAGGAGGGCGGATGTGTCCGAGATGCTGGAACCACTGTGAGCGGCAGCAGCAGTCATGACACATTCAAAATCACTTAGCACATGCATCTTAGTTACGCTAATGCTTGGCCAAACAGTAACAGAACCTCTCGACTCTGCCCGCGTGTTGTATGTATTCAGTTGCAGCCACATGATTTGCTGGCTTTTCACGCGGACGAACAGGTGTAGTGAAGAGGCCGCTGAATGCGTGTATATTATGATACGAGGGAGGGGAATGCAATAACGGAACGACCACACGAAAAACAGCTCTTAACTAACTTTCAGATAAGTTTGAAGTAAATAAATCTCAATTAAAGCGGCAAAATATGTTAAATGTCAATTAGCAGAATGTCTCATTAGCAGAGATGTGACAATCAACATGTTTATATGTCAGTTTTCAAAGCCATATGTGGTAATTAACAGGCCAATGAGGTGGAGCCCAAACTGGACTAAAACGTCGACAAACTGCAACAAAAACAGTCTGAAAAACCAGTAAAAGCCTGGATAAACTGCATCGGCGAAAGGGAACAGCGGTCATAAATATAATCTCACTGACATTGATGGACAGAAATCATAGTAACATGGTTGCTAAACACCACAAAAAAAATCACTATAGAACTCGACAAAAACTGTACATTGTGACTGTGAATAATTGCAGGACAGTCAATCGCAAACCACTTGTATCCAACAGCAGCACAGCAAAGGCACAAAACCCAGGACAAGAAGTGCAGAATCTGTACCCCTGTGCAATAGAAAAAAGTAATATGGCCCTGATGACAGATTTATATCGGGAAAAAACCCACAGTGTCTGTTGGAATGGACAGCTATCTCACCTCATCAGGCCCCACGATTCCTCTATGTGGTCGTTAAATGGACAAGGAATATGAAACCATTTTCCTGAACCTTGTGCACCCTATGGTGCAAAAATTATCTCCTCTGGATGTCCTCATATTCCAAGATGATAAGTTCCCCATGCAGGGCGCTAAACAAATTGAAGAGTGGTTTCATAAACACTCGGATGAAATCACACACCTAGCATGACCTCCCCAGTCATCAGGCTTTTATGGGAGGCTTTGGAGCTCACAGTGAAAAGCAGATCTGCAGACTTTTCTTATTTCTTATTATCCCGTTACAGACAATTCAGAAGTTGTGTGGCCATATTCCAATACCCCTTTACTAACCGCTGTTTGGCTGTCTTGAAGGTAAAGGATGGGCTTGTTCTTTAAGGTTTAGCGTCTCCCACGCGATCCGACAGTCATTTTCAAATGCTCAGAAAAGGCAAACTGCCGGCCACGGAGAGCTGCGTCAGTGATGAACTTAACGTCCCATCTTTACTCATTACAACATTTGGCTGGAAGCTAAGCTGATATATGGTACAAGCAGAGTTAAATGTGTCACATCATTCCCCAGCAGCATTTTTAAGGTCAAATGAATCCCCTTCGCATATCACGCACTGCCAGCTCCTGGATAGCCTGACCCAGGAGATGTAAACAGCAGAAATGCAGCCGTGCTATGAGGCCTCATACAGTGTCGCTCCCTGCTTGGGGCCTGTGGGGAGGGTGGGCTTTAAGACCCAGCAGCAAGGTCACACTGGGACTCTCTCCCTGATCCCATATATGGGAAACGCCTCTCGTGTCTCCTCCAAAGGTCAGAGGCTACTCGCAAGTTCTGCTCTCTCGGTCACATAAACATTCGCATTCCAGCCTTCGCGTTTTTAGCATCAGGCTACTCTCTGTGCTACAGCCGTGTTTAACGAGAGAGGAAAATGGGTCAAGCTGTTACACCGTGGGTAGGGAGATGGAGAGAGTTAGCCGAGGTTTTTGGGAAGCAGCAAATGTAGGACATGTGTCACTACATTTCTTTGAAGGAAAGTGCGTGGGGGAAAAAAAAAAATGCCTTAGAATGTAGAAATGGAAGAAATCCAGCCAGAGCTTTTGTTTATTAAAACAGCCTACCCTTCTGGTGAGAAAAGCTGAAATATTTTGCGTATTAATGAACTGAGAGAGGCATCAGTACATAGCAAAACCATGAGAGAGGAGCATTCAGGAACATCTCATCTTAACAGCAGCCAGAAACACTAAGATGCTAAACTTCAAACTGAATTTGTCTCCTGTTTAATATCAGTTACTGTATTCCTGGAATGCAGATACCCACGAGGGAGGCTTAGTGCTTCCAGAGGCCTTTAGGATAGTTAGGACGCTTCCTCCCAGTGTACAAGAGTCCCTCCAGAGATAAAACAGCTTCTATACTTACTGGCCCTATGGAGAGACAGGATGTCTCAATACTCCAGTAAAGTGGGGAGTTTCTGGGCTTAAACAGTAAAAAAATACCTGCTCAGACCATTTACAGCGGATCAGATTTATTGGTGACACATAGTAATAATTACTATAGGCTTTGGTGCCAATTACCAGTCTCAATTACCAGTTGTAAAAAAGCTTTTTAAAATATGACACTTTTACTGTTATTATCTTATTGGATAAAAATCCTCCTTAAAAGGGCTTACGAGGGTGACGTTTGGTGCTTTAAGGTTAAAAAAAAAACCACTCAGAACAAGTATACTCTCTCATTACAAGAACAATTTCAAGTGTAAACTTCCCCTGTCCTTATTTACCCACATGGCCCAGAAGCCCCACGACGATGTCATAAAGTCATTACAGCCAATCATACTTCTGATTGGCTCAGGTCAGAAATGCCGTAGATGCTTTAGATTTCAGTGCCTGATTAATGGTTGCCTGGTAACCGATATGTAAATACACAGGCTGGGCAGTCCAGCCGCTCACAGAGGTGTTGTGTTTCAGGTAGTTTGAGAGGTTTTGTTTGTGTGCAGGCCGTCCCCAGGTTACGAATGAGATCCTTTCCCCAAGTCAGTCTTTAAGTCGTATTTGTAGGTAAGTTGGAAAAATAATACGGCACATAATTGTGCAGTAATGATAAAGGTAACTACATACGGTACTGAATTGTACCTCAAGTCGATAAACCTCTGAAGCTGTGCGTCTGTTCGTTATTACGAACCTTCGTATTTAACCCCCAATATAACAGGCTTCATGACAGTCTGTTCGTTATTACGAACCTTCGTATTTAACCCCCAATATAACAGGCTTCATGACAGTCTGTTCGTTGTTACGAACCTTCGTATTTAACCCCCAATATAACAGGCTTCATGACAGTCTGTTCGTAAGTTCGAGTTGCCTGTAAGTCGGACATTCTTAACCCAGGGACTGTCTGTAGCTACTTTTAATACTCTGCTTGATTGTGTAGGGATAATATCAATGGATAATGGGTGGCGGATATTAGCTTAGCTTAGGTTTTATATCAAGCTCCAGCAAGTCTAAGCTGCTTTGTTTATATATACATATGCATATTTGTATATAGACACACACACACACACACACACAGACAGACAGACAGACAGACAGACAGATAGACAGACAGATAGATAGATAGATAGATAGATAGATAGATAGATAGATAGATAGATAGATAGATAGATTTAGCTGGCTTCCCTCTTCCTTGAAATCCCTCAGCTAAATACTGAGCCACACTCCACTGGTTCTGAATCTATAAGTATAACTATTTGCTTGTTTAAAAGCAGTCAGTCTGGGCCATTTGTGTGTTTCTCAGCTTACTGCTATGGGAATGTCAGTCAGCACCTTCTGTCACCTCCTACTCTTACAGATCATGGGCTGTTTGCCATCACAGTTTCCAATCTGTCACTTTCCCTCTGCTGAAGGCAGAAACTCTGCCACCATTTGTATAATGTTTGCCTAAATTGGCTTCTTTCGCAGTGATGAAAGTCAGTTGTCTGTTCTTTATTTCAATTGCCAAACAAAAGCAACATTTGCGGTGGAAAGGGGGAAATGTCAAAGGTTGCCCCAAGCATTGTGCAAAGGCTTCAGCTATCTCGGTCCATGCACTCCTGGAGTTTCTCTAACACACAGCTCTCTAACCTTTCAATCTGTTGTTTTTTAAAATTCTATCTCATCTGTCCACATACACAGCTGCCAAAACAACATCAGCGTTTATGCGGTTTTGGCTGTGAAACGCAGCCAAAGTGAACTTCGACTGCCTTACTGATGCAAATGCCGCCAATCAAACATTTAAACACCAAACCATATGTTTGCATCCAGCTTACCCATGAGGCAGAAGTGGATATTGAAGGATTTTTAAAAAGGTGTACCTTCTGTGAAGGGTTGATTAGGATTGAATTCTTGCAAAATTTAAGCATACAGAATATAGGTGCAATTGGC
>JAODJW010000050.1:5455760-5472138 GCA_026777045.1 Hyperopisus bebe
CATTCACCTTACTAGGCGTTTGACCCACTTCTTTCCGGCGTTTGCCAACGACAGATGGACCGACACACGGGCGTGTTTTGGTTCGACACTGCAGACGCTGTCGGGTTAAATTCCGAGACCAGCTGTTACCAACCATCTTTCAATAGCTACCCATTTGGAAGAAGTCCAAAGATGGAGGGTGTTAACCGAACTTATTTCATTTTGAACTAAGACATCAATGACTTCAAACATCAGCTTAATTAAACAGATACCTATATTAATGGATAATGAAGCCCAACAGCTGAAATAGTGCTAAATGACATCACGTCCAATGGGGTCAGCGCAGGCCTACCTCTTAAAGGCTTTGGCGGGCTTCCGCAGGCCTACCTCTTAAAAGCTTTGGCGGGGTTCCGCAGGCCTACCTCTTAAAAGCTTTGGCGGGGTTCAGCAGGCCTACCTTTTAAAGGCTTCGGCGGGGTTCCGCAGGCCTACCTCTTAAAGGCTTTGGCGGGGTTCCGCAGCCCTACCTCTTAAAAGCTTTGGCGGGGTTCCGCAGGCCTACCTCTTAAAGGCTTCGGCGGGGTTTCGCAGGCCTACCTCTTAAAGGCTTCGGCGGGGTTCCGCAGGCCTACCTCAATAAAGGCTTCGGCGGGGTTCTGCAGGCCTACCTCTTGAAGGCTTCAGCGGGGTTCCGCAGGCCTACCTCTATAAAGGTTTTGGTGGGGTTCCGCAGCCCTACCTCTTAAAGGCTTCGGCGGGGTTCCGCAGGCCTACCTCTATAAAGGTTTCGGCGGGGTTCCGCAGCCCTACCTCTTAAAGGCTTCGGCGGGGTTCCGCAGGCCTACCTCTTAAAGGCTTCGGCGGGGTTCCTCTCGCACTCTCCGGGCTGTAGTGCGCTCTGTGCCCCCAGGTCCCGCAGCTTCTCCTCGTAGCCCCGCAGCAGCCCACTGCGGCTGATCTGGGCCACCAGGCCACGCACGAAGCGGCCCGCGCACAGCGTGTCCGAGTCCTCCGCCCGGCAGAAGTGGAAGGCCAGGCTCTGGCGGTGCAGGCCGCGGTGGGTGCCCTGGGCCGAGCTGGGCCACAGCAGTTCCGTGCACAAGGCCGTCTTCCCGCTGCCTGGTCCGCCCACCAGTAACACCCCTGAGGGGACTCCCTTCCCTGGGCCAACCCCATCGCAGGACTGAGGTACGGGGCTCAGCCCCAGGGACCCGCCGGCCTTCTCCTGCAAGCAGTGCTGCAGCTTATGGAAGATCCACTCCCGGCAGTAAAAGAGCTTCCCCTGTAACAAGCTTGTCTGGGCCATGCTGAAGATCTGCCTTTCCAGCCACTCCTCATGAGGCTCTCTGCATCCTTGGTGCTGTAGTTCCAAGGCTGTCCTGCTTCAGGCTTGCATCTCTACCCAGTCACCATCCCACACTCACTCCACACTCCTTCACGGTGCCTTGTCCAGTGTATGTCCAGCTGTATGGCCACAAGCTTAACGATGCAAATTAATACATCGAAAGGTTAAAAACCAGATGTTTTTGAGTATTTCGGGTAACGCAGGGAATGTCTTCTTGTAAAACAACATTAAAATGCCTCCATTTATGGGCTTTTAATGTCTTCCAGGTATCAGAATTATCTGTAGATGAAGTGACGTCCGCCTTTAACGTAACGGTCCGCACATTTTGAGCAGATGCCGCGGGTGTCGGGTATTGCATTCATGCAGTAGATGTTTCACCCTGATACACTCCGCATGGAGAGAGAAGCCGCCCGCATTTCTGTGGAACATGAGCCGACTTGGGCTCCTTCTCTGTCGTGGATTTCAACTTCACTGCAGGCAAGAAAAACGCACAAACTCCAAGTCAAACACAGCAGCTGCGGAGACAAGTATCTAAACTGGAAACTTTAATTGATTCTAATATATCTCAGAACATAAATGCCGAAGACATGGATTGCGGATACCGGTCATTCACATGGCACCCCTCGCTGTTATATTCTGATATATATTCTCCCCCTGCCCTTTGCACCATTAACTGACCGAGTTCCGTCATGTATGAGACACTACCTTTAAAGTATGGTTTATTATTTATTGCCATCACTAAATACACAAGCATCAAAACGGCTTGCGGTGTGTTTATTTGTACATGATCATCTATCTCGACGTTCAGTTACGAGTAGTACTGCTTATACAGTAACTCAAAATAATTCCTGGTTTAACAATAATTTAAGAGTTCTCATTTTACAATTGCCATTTATATTAAGCGCTATATTTCAAAAATCGATACCGATCACCCACAGTATCGCATTTGCATAAGAAATATTTACATGTACGATAAAAACGTTCCACCAAACGACATTAAGCAAAAAATGATACTCCGTGGACGCGGATACGATGCATGGCAGATACGCTACGTTACATTTCATAATGTAAAAACTCACTTGCATGTAATCATAACAGCATAAACAACTATAGAGAGCAGAGCGTCACAAGTACAAAAAAGATAGTTCTGTCAGCTATTCCTCTCACTAAAACATCAATATTCGTAATATTATAAGAATTGTTTCTTTATGTTCTGTTTTTTTCCTATTAAACGTTTAAGTGGGCTCACCTCCAGACTGTTTTTCCCTTTTAATTCTTATCTTTAAACGCGCACTGTAATCTCTGGTTGCAGCCAGGCATATTTCTATCGGGCTGTCCGTCGCTGTCAGTCTCCTTTGATCGGAGTTGCAGAAGCAGCCTCTCCGTTCCCGATCCCCCGGTCTTCTCTTGCTCTCTCCCCGCAGATCCGGCCGCCACCCGGCACAGCCTCCGCACTGACTCGCTTCTCCTCCTCCGGTCCTTCAAAGCGGCCCCTCTGCCCACAGAGGCGAAGCGTATCGGACGCCGGGCACGACGGGACTTCGAGTCCCGCACGGCGCCCGTCCCCTTCCGCGATAATCGCCTGTATATTACCGCCGATTAGTGCTCAGCGCCGCTTTCTGGCATCTCTGCTCGGGCTGTTTGCCATCTCCGGGCTCTCGGCAAAAACCAGACCTACTCCACTGACCATTATTTACTGCAGTAACAGTTACCGCGACATAAAAAGTGAATGCTTTAAAAACTTTATAGGAAATAAGTTATAAGTTCCTTTTAAATTTGTATTATATTGCACTATAATTACGATTTATGATGATCATTTGTTTGTTTGTTTTATATATCAGACTATCTGACATGCTTGGTTGAAAATATTGTGCAAAAAGTACAACAAATCTGGGCTGGCCCCCGTCCTGGGTTGTTCCCTGCCTCGTGCCCATTGCTTCCGGGATAGTCTCCGGACCCCCCGCGACCCAGTAGGATAAGCAGGCTGGAAAGTGGATGGATGGATGGAAGTACAACAAATCTGAGGGGGAAAAAAGTATTAAGATTTTCAGTGTCACCCCTATGTCGGGTGACATCCACTGTAACTTGAGTTTCCATTTGAGCTTTTGTCCAGGGTCAAAGGTCATATTCCACTTGCAAGTAACATATTCTCTGTCCTTGTGTATCTGCCGGCTTTATTAAGACATACTGGCAAAACGATGTCGTCGTTAATGGCCTACTTGATTCATTTTTTCACATATATTATAACATTTGATGGAGAAAAACATTATTAACTGCATTATAGGCCTAACGCTTTCTGTCGGTAGTGGATCCTGATGAGGGTACGATGCATTCACACTTATTACTCAGCTGAAATTGACATGTAGCAAAAACATTGAATATAAAATCATTGCCTGTCCCTAAGCTGACATCTATTGCAGCTATGAATCCAGCAGTCAGACAGGCAGCAGAAGATCCCGGTCCCATGACTCGTGCTTCCAAGGTGCTGGTCCAATCAGACCGCTTGAGACTGGGCTCCTTCCAAGGTGCTGGTCCAATCAGAGTGCTTGAGACTATGACCCACTTATTACACACTGCTATTTCAAGTTTCTTTATGCCACACTTAAGTATTATTAAGTGGAACAGCCCCTGTCTTGGATTTGTTTAGAAGATAAATCGCTCATCATAAATTTTGTCCATCAGCTAATTTCGGTGCAGAGAACCGCTTTGCTCTGCTAATAGGGTGATGTTACTTAACATATTATGACCCAGTGAAATGTGTTGTGACCCAGTAGCTGGTTCTGATGTATGTAAGTCAGAAGCTGTAGAATGAAATGGGAAGTGAGCTTGTCAGAACACTTCACTCTTCGCCTGCTGTTTGACCTACTAATTAGAGCCAGGAGGATTACAGTAATTATAACACACACGTGACTTCTGTGTTACTGCGTTGAGAACATGGTTTGATTCTAAGTGATCCGAGGGGAATTAACCATCTAAAAATAATTGTGCCTCCCTGTTTGAGGGGCAGCGTGTGGCTCAGTGGGCTAAGCCTGTGTGCCTGTAATCAGAAGGGTGCCTGTTCAAACCCGACCTCAACATATCTGCCGGGCCGTGAGTAAGGCCCATAACCCCCAGTTTCCAAGGCGCTGCTATGGGCGGCTGCCTTTTGCGGATAGCTTGCTTACAAAGAGCAAGTTGAGGGAGGCACGAAGACAAGTAAGCACAATTAGAAAAAATAGCAAATCAAATGGTAATAATTAAACTGCCTGTTCAAAACAACTACCCTGATTAATCATTTTACGGCTCATTTCCAAAGCAGTGCATCTAGGGCAGGGGTGTCCAATCTTATCCGCAAAGGGCCGGTGTGTGTGCAGGTTTTTGGGATAACCTGTAGGTCAGCTGTTCAAACCCAGGCTGTCCCTCCTAATGTTTTGTGCACTACACATCGTTTTTAACAAACAGCAGGATTCCGTTTAGTGTTACACATAAATATCTGCCACTTCATAGTATCATTTGTTCTGGATGATTTTACGTCTCTTTTTTCGAGCGGCACTATAGTCTTTTGTTATTGTAGAACATTTCTGTTGCTTTAACTGACTGGCTGTCTGTAAATTTTTCCTCTATAATGAAATGCAATAAATGATTTATACGAAACGTGGCATTCTCAATCACCTGGTTTGTTTCCAAAAAATCTGAGTAATGGGCTGGTGTTTTTGTTTGAATCCTGACCTCCCAGAAATAATTACAGGTTTATCCAATTTATTATCAGAGCTCATCTCTGCTGGATGCGAACCTATCAGATTTTTTGCTCATCCTTAATGCACGTCTGTCAGGA
The DNA here is from genome assembly GCA_026777045.1 of Hyperopisus bebe. Classification (NCBI taxonomy): domain Eukaryota; kingdom Metazoa; phylum Chordata; class Actinopteri; order Osteoglossiformes; family Mormyridae; genus Hyperopisus; species Hyperopisus bebe. The sequence continues at coordinate 5,460,899 of JAODJW010000050.1, forward strand.
ATGGGGGGGTCTCTCTCGGCACACCAGTAGCTTGATAAATATTTGATGTAAATCATTATTAGGTGACTGGACCAAAATCCAGTTTAATAAACAACATATACATGCTTTCCCTCAGTGAATCTGCCTAGTGAAATTACTACAGTATTAGACTGCAGACGTCCTCGCCAGCTGGAACCTGGTAAGAGCTCCTCGTAGGACCGTGTTGCTGGGCGAACACTGGCTGTTTACCCCATTTTCCCCTCTGAGAAAAAAAACATCTTTTTTTGACTGACTGTCAGGCAGCAATGACGTTCACTGCACTCTCTACCACAGATACGCTAAAAACAGACTAAAGAACAGAGACTAATGAAAAGGCTAATGATTTTAGCATCTATGCATGGGAAATACTCTTGCGCTATTAAGTTTAGGGTTGTCTAGATGTTTATAATGGCAAATAATTTGTCCGATACTGAGGGTGATTACGACATACAAGTGAAGCACTGCTTAAACAGACCTAATCCGCCATCCACGCTTGTAATAAAGTCAAGTTAAGATGTCTTGTTTTTGCATTGTTTCGGAGTATTTATGGACTTATTTACATTATTAACTTAAAAGGCCCATTTTTCATTTGGCAGAGTGGGCACTGCCAGCTGACCTCAGCGGCTTGACAGGAAGCCGAACCAGGCAGGCAGACCAAGCAAATTTGGATAATTGACGCAATTTTCTTGCTGCCTGCCGAATGATGAGGACTGGTCACATCTCCGAGCGTGGAGCGAAATAGGGTTCTGGAAATGGTTCCGTCATCATAGCCCTTTTGTTAGCACGTATGTAATAGCTAGCGGCATTCAGCCATGTGCGGATAGACCGTGCTCTTCGGGGACAAGGAGAACTCGGTCCAATTGCTAGTCAAATGTCCTAATGGCAGTGAGTCACCACCCCTGTACGCAAAAAAAAAAACTGACTGGGAACATTACGTCGATTCACCTTTTATGCATCACGTTTGGATGAAGCTTTTATCTCCAAAAAAAAAATAAAAATAAATAAATATCGTTTATTTATACAACTGGGTATTTAACCGAGTCTGTTTCACGAGGGTAGTGTTGCAGAACTCTCACAGGGCTTGAACCGGAAACCTCTGGAAGTTGTGGGCCCACTGCATTAGCATGCTAATCGCTACGCCTGGGCTCCCACATTGGCCCAGGCTGAACCATCCATTTCCTGGCTCTCCATACCGAAACGATGAGCTGTCTTGTCTGTGCGCCGAGCATAACGTACCAGTGTAAATGTCCAAAGAAGCTCTGGGGGTGGGATGTTTATAGGGTGTACAGCGCTAAGGCTCTGTGTAGACTTCCCATGAACACATCCCTTGTTTACCACCCTAAATTAAAGCCGGAGTGAAAGAAAATGGATGTGCAGAGAGGATCTTTAGCTGTGCAACTAGGGATTATGGATGTGGAAATCTGGGAGGGATCGTACATTGTGTCTTATCTATATCACATGTATCATATAATCGTCAGAAGAGCCTGCACTATTTCATATATAATTGATATAAATAAATTTGATTAAGGAGAAAGCCAATGCTCTTTCCTAATCTATGGTAGAAGCCAAAAGGGCTGTACACAAAACCTGTACTGTGATTGGCTCAGTTGTGGCTGTTAACAGAGGGTCGTTAAGTGCAAACAGCCAATCAGGATTGTCAGAGGCAGGCAGGTAAGCAAACGTGCTGCAGTAACCTGATAGCAGAAATGGAAGCTTGGGAGATATTAGTAACAATAAAGCAAACTGCAGTTTTTCATTTGATTACTTAGTGGGGAAATTAAGAGGTAATCTTATACTTCGGTTTCATTTTACTGTCAAGAGAAAAATCAGGTGCAGAGGAAAGATGTTATGAGTTGGTATATCCATCCAAAAAATAGTAACATAATATTCTATGATATTTAATTTCATATCTGTATAATAGAGTAATTACTAGAGCAGCATTGTGGTTTATTGAATAGCATCGTTGCCTCACACCTGGGCTGGGGTTTGAATCTCACATCTGCTGTGTGTGTGCGTGTGTGTGTGTGTGTGTGTGTGTGGAATTTGCATGTTGCTCAGTCCAATGGTGCGCAGACTGGCTGATGCCTCTGCATTGCCTGCAGCGCGTTATTGCCAGTGTGCCTGCCAACATACGGGCATCCCATCCAGGGTATGCCCAGCCTTGTGCCCTGCGCAGCCTGGAATAGGCTCCAGGCCCACCTGACCAGGACAGGGAGATGGATGGAAATTGAGTACTAATATGCAAATAGCACATCGTATCCACATCCTAAGTAGTTCTTCATGCATGAAAGTGAAGTACTGAAAATCAGGCTCCTTATTTAATGGTCAATGAAGCATAACTTCACTAAAGTCAAACATTAAAAACTGTAGCACTAATGACAATACAATATTTTTGACTCTGGAATAAGTCTATGTATGACCATGATCATTGATTTGCTGTCACAAAAGCAGCTTCTGCTGAAACACTGTTGTGTAAGATGAGATTCCTGGCAGCACATTTTGACCTTCTCCTTCGTTCTAGGGGTCTTCGACGATGAAGCAGCTGAAGGGTGACACTTACTGCACACAAATAGCTGATTTTGTGCTCTGGTCCATTGCTGGTAGACCATGAGAAAAGATTTAAACAGATGTATTTTGGTTCTTGTATCTCTTATTAGATACTTAGATAGCAATGTACAGCTTTGGGAAACAATAAGAGACTATTCCACATTTTTAAAAAAGTTTTAAATCCTGGTTTAATCCTGGTTCTACTGGCAGACGGCTACACTAGGAGACAGGCTGCTTCCAGGCTTGATGTTTCTAGCAGTACACAAGAATATAGCCAAGCAGGAGACACTGGGAACGACCAGAAACCAGCCAGGCAGAGGGCAGAAGTAACTTTCTAATGCCAGAGATGACCGTCAATTTATCCAACAGTACCTCATGAATCGGAGGATGACGAAGTGACCTTCAAAAAGAATGGGAAACATTAAGTGCAGGTGTGAAGTGCACTGCTAGGACCAGTTCGTAACGGGCTCCTAGAAGCAGGACTGAAGTCCCATAAAGCAAGGAAGAAGCCCTTCATCAATGAGAAACAGAAAAGAACCATTATTATATTATTCACAAACACATATCTGTCTCACTTGTACCTCACAAATTCACTTGGTAAAGATAATTAATTTGAGAAGATGAACTGTCCCTTTAAAGCTTCCAGTCACAATAACAGACAGGGCACCAGGCATCATAAATGAACACTGTAATGTGAATAGCATAGGCCTGTACAAAAATGCTGTGACGTACAGGCTCTGCTGGGAGTACAGGGGTTATGAAGGGGTTAACCTGCCCTACCGGGGGACCTTAACATGAGCAGCGGCCCCGGGCTTGTTAGAGCTGTCAGTGCCCCCCTGATATAGGGGCGGCAGCGATGGTAAAATTCATAGACTGGGTAGGACTTGGTCTCAAAAAAAAAGAAGCTGTCGACTGCGGGGGGATGGCCTAACGACGCTGTTAAAGGAGTCCCCTTGTTAAATGGAGGCCCCTGGGTTTCAGCCTGGGTAAGCCTGTGCATTCAAGCGCTCCTGTGTCCAACCCCACAATCCTCTGGTCTCTTAGCTGGGGCACAGGAACCAGGGGAGGTTGGAGGACGCCCCCCCCCCCCCGGATGGGCCATGAAGTCAGATACAACAGAACTATATATGTTTATCCTATTCAGATATATTGGTGGAATAAATATCATTTCACATTGTGGAGTTTGAGTATTAAGTCAGTTTCATGCAGCATTTCCCCTCTGATAAGCTGGGAATTATGTCTAATTTGTCCAAGCATGCATTCAGCCTCAACTGAAAAATATCTCCCTCATTTGCAATTTTATTATGCTCAGTTCCTTCACAACCCTTACAAATTCTGAGCGCCGTATTCATTACCTAAACAAATTTTTGATATCCTGTGCTTTGTTACTGATGTCTGACACATTCTAAAGCCCACTGTGCTTTATAGCTGTGAAGGCTGTAACTGATGAATGAATTAGCATGAGTTCAGCCCGACAGGCTGTGCCGTTCCTCCCAAAGGTAGCAAAGGTAGCAATGACTAGATAATGAAGGCGTCATAAAAGCTGTACGGACTCCCCTCTTAGCCGCTTTGCCCCCTGCCTGAATCAGCTGTTGGGTAACTACTGAAGATTACATCATAAGTGACCAGTAGTTTTCCAGCCAATCAGACATCAGAAAAGCTTAATCTTACTTATATAACAGTATTCCGCATCGTAAACTATCTATTCGGGTTGAACGGTCAGTTCAGAGTTTCTGATACCATATTCTCTTGCTCCACCAGCTACTACACCTCTATCATTGCTGACATATTGGTTATTTAAGACAAGACCACATTGAAACGTAATTGGATTTTTTTTCTTTTTTTTGGATATGGTTTCTAAGGCCCCAGACACGCTGAATTTATCTACTCCGGCCATCTGTACATGAGCGAAGGCAGCCAGCTGTCATTATACAAACACAGCGTATGATTGATATGATCTTGTCGACTCACCCTGGGGTAACTCTTTCAAATGTAATTGGTTAAGGGCAGCGTCTCAGGAAGATGTCCTTATTTTCCTTTGACGACTGAATATTGTTTTGCTTTGGGGGGTGTTTTCTAAAAATAATGTAATATGTAAACGCCTAAATACAAAGGCGCAATATCTAAATGTGTTTCATCATTATGAAGATTGATATTTGAGGGATGGAGACAATAGTGCATAATTAAGCAATCAAGATTTTTAGGTAATTAAGAGGAGGAGGTGAAGCCTTGTAGGAGCTCAGCTGTTTCACAAGCACGCCCCTTCCTGCTGCCTCCTTGAGGTGTTTCCACTGAACATCCCTGCAGCTGTGGTGAAATAAACTGCTACTTGTGCATGCCAACCCATAATAACCTGTTTCATAACACCTCGGAAGTTAGTTACCTAGGCGCCTGGCCTGGCTTCGTTAATCCGCCTACCCGGCACTCACCGTGACTTACTAAAAGCTTGGACCTCCACAGGAGGAAGTCAGCCGTCAGCTGGGCCGAACGGACAGGTCCAGATGGGCAGCCGCTTGCAAATGTCCCTCTCTTCCCACAAAAGTGCACTCTGACCTGCAGTATCGTGATCGGGAAAGATTCTGTTCCATAAGGCTCCTTCAAACAACCAGCACCTGCACTCAAAGCTAATGGCGTTGTAGGTTGGAGGAAAGTTCTGTAAATGAAGGAGCAGTCAGAGCTTCGGCTGGTTAAGGAAGGCGTGATCTGCCAAAGACGCACGAGCCAGTCAGTTACTGCCCAAGAACACAGAGACCACCTGGATACCAATGCAGTCTTTCCCTACAGAATATGTATTCGGCCGTGGAAGCTGTATTACTAGTACTCATTTAGTGATATTCCTGCAACTATCAAACGGTACTTGAAATTGATATTTATAATATAATAAAAAGCATGATATATTTGTTGTATTCACTATCATGTAGATTTCTGCTCTTTGTAAGAGGTGTAGGACAGAATGTGTGATTTATATTTTTAAATCAGTTCAGCCTCCAATTTTAAAGCATAAAGTAATTTGAGCTCTGCAGAAAAGAATTTGAAGAATATAACATAATTGCTGCATTTGACCCTAATGACATTGCGCCATTTGTCATTACTCACTGCTGTTCTCATGGCTCAGGACAAAGATTTAATTCTTCGGAAATTGTAGAGCTTCATTTATTTCCCCCATTGGCAGGAACCTGGCTGTTCATTATAGCCGCTTCCACGGAAACATTCGTCACTCCGACGTGTCCGCCATCCTGAGGAGGTGCTATATGTCCCAGTTAGCACAGGTAAAGGAAATTCTCCTGCCGCATGACAATAAAGCAGAGGATGGAGCGAACTGTCAGGAGCCGGAAGGAGATCCGTAATAAATCATACACAGCCTGCTGGAGAGGAGAGTCGAAGCAGAGGAAGCTGGTCCTGGCTCTAATGGGGGGTTCATATGGCAATCTGCATTGCTGTGATGATACTGCCTTTGAGGAGCGGGGAGACCTTGTGCAGGGCAAGAACTTGCTTGGTGATGAGATACGGGGCTCTGCGAGCCTCCTAAGCTACGCTTAGCCCTGATTTAACGGTCAGTTCAGCTGGACCTTTAGCTTAGCAGGATAATCTGACTAGATTATCCCACTGTGTGAATGGTCTGGTTGATTACGACACTGCTTCTCATCCCGGTCCACGTTTTTTCTCCTTCCCAGCTCCCTGCCAGACGGTCCACATTTTTGCTCTTGGGGCCGGGGGGGGTCCTGACCGCCTGGGGGTCCCGAATACCAGGTTGAGACACACTGGACTAAGAGACAAGCCTAACCAAAGGAAGAACAGAGGCTTTGCACCAGAAGTGCATTTTTCTGAGATCCTCATAGCTACAGGATCGTGAGGAAGAAGCTTCATGTCACAATGTGATTCCGGGTTAAACCTTGACGACAAAGAGAACAGCTGTTCATTTTGTGAAATCACAAAACCTTCCCAAGAATACACAGATAGTGACGGTTATAATTTTCCCAAGACGGCTCTCACAGGTGAAACCTACTGCTTGTGGACAGTAATACTGCAGAAGCACCACAGAGGCTGACAGAAACCATCGCCCTCCATCCCAGTGTGGCGGTATTACGTCAAACAATATCGATTTGCTGTTATGGTGAAATATGAACTCTTCTGAAATTACAGAACACTGTCCAGCTTCAGTGGCAGCCCGGAACATTCCTCCTTTAGGACAGTCAGTCAAACATGTCTGTGTTTCTGAGAGGACAATAATGGAGATTGTCTTATAAGATAAGCAGGAGAAAGAAAAATTGACAGGAAAACAGTAAATACCAGCATTTCAATCTCAAATGCAATAAGTCATACTTTTATTTTGGTGTCATTTAGTACTCTAAACCTTACCTTTACCATAACACTATCTTTGAATGTCATATCTATAAGAATCAATGAAGATATTCATAACACATTATAATGCATTTATGAAGCCTTATAAAAAGGCAAAACACATTATAGCCATGTTTATTATGTATTACGAAGCTTGCCTCTATAATGCACCACAGATACGTTTATAATCCAGTGCAAAGCATCCACAATGCTTTTACCGACTATTATAGATGAGAGCTCCATTGGAGCTTATGATTACCACTATAATGTATGAATGAGTGAATTTATACTTATTTACTCATTCATACTATTTATATGCAGCTCTGCCGCTTCCATTATTGCCTAAATTCTAAACATTCCAATATCGTTTACATTTCCATTGTTACATTGTTGTTGTTGTCATACTTTGATTTTTTTTCTCATCCTGTCTATCTCTGTAGCACCATGAACTTGGCATGTTATTCTATGCCACCACATGTTGGTGTGACAATGAAGCCCCACATGATGTGACTCGACATGATTAAATAACTACTGCCTATTACATCAAAGTGAAGCAAGAAATAACCTGAAATTATTATTATCATTAGGCTGCTCCCTGACTGTCGATAATCTCGCATTGACTAAAGTACCCCAGAAGAAATTCATATGTTAAAAAATGCGACTGGCCGCTATTGCTTCTGTTGGATGTACTGCACAGCGAGTGTGGGCTCAGAAGGTGTCAGATGAAGTATGAGGATCATTGTCCCAGCTGACTGCATGACAGAATGATTCCACACGCTTCCCAGCAGCACGGCGCCGCTGATCCATTCCATGCCAGCAGGATCGCTGGGCAGGCGCCGCTCCCCCTCCCCAAGTGGCTTCACGCAGAATGTATTTCCCGCTAGTTGTCCAATTATTGACAACTGTGGCTGCATTTTAAAATGCAGGATCAATGCAGATTTAATTATCTCACAGAAAAAAGGCATATACGCAGTATAACACAATTACAGCTACTGGTCTATTTTTGTTTATCGTTAGCTAATCTCATTAGCGTTAGAATAGCATTATATACAAGGTAAAAAAAAGGAACTTCTTAAAACATGAATTCATTGTATATAAATATCCATGAAAGTAAGCATCCATTCTTTAGGCAATTGCTTATCTTGGTTAGGGCTGTGGGGGGGGGGGGGGAGAGAAGTCTATCCCAGGCAGCTTGGGTACAAGGCAGAGGGGCACCCTGGACAGGATGTCCAGTCCATTGTAAGACACCCACAGTAAGATACTCTGCCCACATCCAGGCTGCTGACTTGACTATATCTGGACTGTGCTTTACTGACATAAGCGTGTTCGCTTCTCGGTGTCTTTAACGGAAATGCACCGCTGGGCCCTCTACCAGCGGCTCTCACATAAGAGAAGCTCTGACGTCTCCTGAGCTCCGGCCCGCTCTGGACTGTCAAGAGGAGCCGCGTGCAGCTGTAACTTAACCGCACAGCGCTAGCTAAACTCAAACACAGGTAGCAGGATGGAAATCCAGCTATCGCTCCAGGATGAGGCCTCTCCATATAGCCAAAGTGCTTTCACAGGCACTGGGATCACGCTTTGATTAATAATGTGTTTGTAGGGGAAGATAGCGACGCACAGATTGCATCTTTAATTGGAAAGACTTTCATATTGTTTTAAAGCTACATATATTATGTATCTATAGGTGAGATACTGTTTTGATTGCAGCTGAAAATTACAGTAAATTGAGCTCCATATCTACACCTGGAGGGGACATTGTTATATCCATATCCTGGCGAACACGTCAAACACACGCACACGCACAATGCCTGTTGACATTTGAGAAGTTGCTCTGGCTTGGGCAGCCAGAAACAGTCAGCGAGACATTTTAAAACACTGACTCCGAAATGCCACCAGCTGAAGCCTTATATAATTCTTATATAATTCTGACTTAGCTGGTGGAATGGGGGAGTTTCCTACTGGAACCAAGGCCCCCCTTCATTGCTGATTCATTACTTCAGTCAGGAACTTGATTCAACATCCTAATTACGGTGGGTCACAGTTGTGTGCATGTGACTGCAAAGCTATAAAAATAACAAGTCCAACCTGCCGCAGCCTGTGGATGGAGGAGCTCTGCTCTTCCTTGCCTGAAAATGGACGTGAGGAAATCCGACGGCTCATTTGGTGCGATGGTTCAAAGCCGACCTAATAGCTACACAGTATTTCTTATTATTGTTGGGTTCCTGTAGTGGATGATTACAGGAACCAAAACAGAAATTTTCAAACAACCAGAGGTGGAAAGTCCAGGTTCAGAAACCAGACTTTTTTTTTTCAACCAACCAGCTGAGTATTCTGTGACCGTGACTCTATATACTCAACTGGTTGGTTGAAACAAAACCTTGGTCTGGATTTGTACTTGCTGGACCTGAACCTTCCACCCCTGCAAATGGCATGCAGTGTAGCAGGGATATTCAGATTGCGATCCTCAAGAGTTGAGCCCTGCTGATTTTATAGTCTCCCTTTACACGTGAGCCAGGTGTGAAGCCTCTGACCAATCAGAGTTAGTCATTATTAATCTAACTACCTGGGAGAACTGAAAACAAGGCCTGGATTTGTAATCGAGTGCCAGATTTGGATAAGGAGGCAGTATGGAGAACAACATGCGCCAGCGTTTAATCTGTGTAACATTTTGGAGTCGATATCTGGTTGTTATTCTTTCATTGCCATGACTTAAGTCAGTTTGGAAATTCTGCTGTATATTACATAATTTACATATAAAATACAACCAAGAAGAGAAAATAAATGTATTCATTATAGATATTGGGTCCTTTTCCGTTTCCCCGCATTCTTACAGTAGATCAGCACATTTTAGACCTGCTTTAGTGACTAGCATTCTGATAAGCTAATATAACAGCAGTGGACTGTTGTGTGTTTCTGATTGGCTGACAGTTACGTATTATAAACTGCTGCTTATATTTCATGGCTTAGTTTAAATTCTGACAGTTCCCAAAACTAAACTGCATACTTATTCATTGCCCACTCAGCGTATTCACACCAAAAACCACCACGCGCTGAAACCTTCAATTCTTGGTTCTGTCTTTCAAAAAAGGTTAATTTCGTATTGTATTTGAGCAAAAAAAGTAGCTAGTCATTAATTTTCCAAACAGCTGACCATCGTCAACCAACCCATCCATCGTCTGAGTGTTTATCCCGGTCAGGGATGTGGGGCATATGACATCACTGTGGACAAATATATTACATGATGTTTTAAGCAGCAATGACTCGTTGAAGGCCAGATGTTCACACACACACACACACACACACACACACACACACATATACAGGTTTGTAATTATATCTTTGTGGGGACTCTATGAGGAAAACTCTAATCCCAACATGGCGACCTTAAGCCCCACCCAGCCCTCCCCTTAACCATACTGTAAGTAACCAAACAAAATATGAGACTTTTGGCATTTTTAGTTTCTTGACTGCATTCACAGGTCTTTGCAGGGACCCAAAAAACGGTCCCCAAAATGTCATAAAAAAAACAGGCTTTCATTGGGGGGGACATTTCGTCTCCACCACCATGCCTCCCCCCCCACACACACACACACACACACTGACACGCACGCACACACACACAGACACACGAAGTCGCACAACAGAGCTCACACTCAGTTTAATTGCACCCCACCCTCACACAAACCGAGAAGCATCAGTGTTCAATCCAACTTGCTGACTGCCACCTGCGGGGGGGCGGGGGGCACGGCAGCATCTCCTGCTCCAGTAGACAGTAACTCATGAGACAACAGTTCCTGTTTTCCACCATCACAGCCCCTGGATCCCTTTTCATCATATGAGTGGAAAGAAAGTGATAAGTCACGCTCAGATGGTGTTTATGTAGCGCGTGCACCAGCCCACGGGTATCTCTCTGTGCCATAAGCTTTGCTGTTAATAGACAGACACCGGCAGTAAATCAGAAACATGAGAAAGATAATACTTTGTCAGATGAAGAAGGTTCTGGATCTAACCTCCCATGCAAATGCACTGTCAGCTTAGTGATAACTACCCCAAGTAAACATCATCTACTCTTCCTCTAGTTTTTACAGCTGGATGAGAAATTAAGCAGCGCTGGGTTCAGAACTAAAGCAACTGCTATAGTTTCATTTCCTCCCTTCGGGCCCAAGAAGCTCGGAGTTTGCCATTAACAGGCATGTGCCGCGCAGCAGCCCGAGAGGGTTTGCAGTGCATTAACAGGCATGTGCCGCGCAGCAGCCCGAGAGGGTTTGCAGTGCATTAACAGGCATGTGCCGCGCAGCAGCCCGAGAGGGTTTGCAGTGCATTAACAGGCATGT
>JAODJW010000050.1:5477390-5496376 GCA_026777045.1 Hyperopisus bebe
CTGTAGGGATACCCTATATTGGAGACCCCTGCCCTGTAGGGATACCCTATATTGGAGACCCCTGCACTGTAGGGATACCCTATATTGCCTGGAATGGGCTCCTGGCTGCCCTACTTTTTATACTTTATTTTCATCATTGGTAACACAGCAGCGCTATGATCCTGAAAGCTGGGGACCATGCACAAAACCAGAAGGTTAGGAGATGTATCTTCAGCTGGAGAGACTTATGTTGTATTGAAGAAGAACATGTGAGAGAGAAAATAATATATAGAGCTTTGTGAGACTCATAAGATGCTTTATGCTGAACCACAAAGGATTAAAACTAAGACTTCATACAGATTACCGATGTAATGCTTGTTCTTCAATCCACAGCTGAGTTGTCATTGAAAGGACACCAAATTCCCTTGAAAGTCTTACACCCCCATGCTAAGACAACCTTTAGAACCTACAGATAAGCCAGGCACTGACTCCCAGGGTGCCATTTGGCGACCTCTTGGCCTTGCCCTCCCCAGATGAGGTATAAAGGGCTGTCCCTGACATGTTCGCTGGGGGGGGGTCAAGTTTGATCTCTACACACTCATTACCCACAACCCCTTTTATCTGTGAGTGCTGACAGGTTTTTACACAAGCCCTCTTCTTTGGCTATATATAACACTATAAAGAGGTGCACTGGAGTGGCAAAGAGACCCAGGACAATGACCAAGATCATGCGGACTAAGCATCAAATCTTCTTTTTCTGACGTGCGTAATTACTGATTAGCTCCCAGCTGTGTTCAATGATCACTCTTCACCTTTACACTTAATTTGTTTTTCACGCCTGATTCGTCTTTCACAAGAAATCCAATTATATATAAAATGTCCAACAGCAGCATCACATTTCTTTCATCTGTTTCCACCACATTCATTATAAAGTGCTCCTCCGCTGATTAGATATTTTGTTGAAGAATTTCTCACGGGCATTCACTGAACAAACAGAATTTCATGTGTCTCACTTTGATTGCTTATCACGTCTCAAAGAATCAATCATAAGTTTAAACCAAATGAATAGTCATCTCTTTGATGCAAGAAAAAAAATTACAAATTATATATTAATCGGCTAAATCGCTGATTCTTTAAGTAAAGAAATGATCATCCTCCATGTATTTTTCAAAATTGTTAGTCTCTTAATTTGAAAACTTTGTGATATTTCGGGTTTTCAGTTCATGTTTCAGTGGTCATGTTAGCAATAATTAATAATAAAACACTAAGGCATGTTAAACAGCGGTTGTCACGCCCAGCGCCGTACGATCCTCCTGTGTGCCACGCCCACCTCGTTACCTCATGTTTTTGCCTGATTGTTCTCACCTGTTGCTCGTTAGACTCAGCTTGTCCTGTGTATTTAATCCGCGTCTTGGTTAGTTTCCCCAGATCTGTTATTGTCGTCGCTCTATGTGCGAGTACCCGACTTGTCCGTTTCTCCTGAATAAACCCCTTTTCCTCCGTCAACCTGGTTGCTCTCGTCTCCCTTGCCTGCTCGTGGCTCGCACGCCGTGACCGCGGTATTAACCATTAGAGTTATGAAATAAATCTATTATTCAGTTTAACACTATTATGTCTATTATAACCCCCACGATCAGGGGGTTGCTGGTTCAGATCCCTTGGTCGGCAGACTACTCCAGGGATTGTGCACCTGCTCTCTCAGCTGTATGTCGCTTCAGCTAAAAGCGTCAGCTACATAAATGGATGTGAATGGAACGGCAGGTTGCTCGTTCAAATCCCAGGATCGCCGGAAACATTTTCCTCGTTCGGTCCCGATTGCTTTTTTCAACAAAAAAAAAGAAAAAAACCTTTGAATAAAACATCTAATACGTTACCAAAATCTCAACATTATACATGCAATATAACTGATTTGGTTTAGGAACAGTGTGTAAATGCACATTAAGTGGGATCACTCAGTGTTACAGATATATGGACATGACCTGGATCTCTAAGCACGCTTCATACCCTTGGGTTTTGTCTCCAAAAGCCCCACCTACAAACCCCCACATGCAGAGGCCATGTATGTTGGGCCTGAAAGTCACACATCTGTCTCATGGTAATTATTTCTGCACTGTTTCCTCAGTTTAAATGAGGTGCATTGATTCCAGAACATCACTGTGATTCTGAAACAGAGCAGTGCTTCTCAACTGCAGGGGCGGGGGACCATTTTTGGGGGGGGGTTGGGGACGAAAAATATCCCCCCCCCCCCCCAGGCCTGAGGCTAAACCAGCTGTGAACCAATGAAATAACAGAGGGGACCAGCGGATAGTGGAAACAAAATGGAGAGTCCAGAAACCACTAGTGCTAACTGGTGCTAACTGCTTATGTCAATTTAAGTCACATTTACTTATTTATGTAACAGAGACTTTTGTCCAAAGCAACATGCAGCTCAGGCAGAACATTACAATGTAACCATGTTTTTCAGCAGCTTCATCAGTCCAACCCCCTTCATAGGTTTGGAAGCTTTTCACCCAAAGTTCCCTCTGTGATGTGCTTTCATATTGCTGTGGTGGAATTTTTTGTCTTGTGTGTGGAGTTTTCTGTCTTCATGGGCTGTGATTGATCAAAATGAAACGCAGAATGCAAAGCGTCACTCCCGCGTCACTCTCGCAGCAATTAGAATCTGTGGCTCACATCCTGCTTGAGACAGAAAACCACTTCTCCAAAACTGAAAGTTGTGGTGTTTAACTTTTTATCATCAAGAAACCAATTTTTCCAGTTCAAAACATGTACTTCTAAAATAAAGCACAGGAGCACAGAGAACTACCTGTACAGGATGTTTCAAAACAAAGGAAATATGCAGTAAAGATACACTGTACAGGTGTGTAATATAGACAAATTCCAAAACAGTTATATTTCACAATCAAAAATAAAGCCGTAGCACAATTTCAAGTCTTTCTGTCTGCTGATCTGGAACCAGATTGGTTGGGTCAGAGGAGACTCTCCCCCAAACATCTGCTGCACCCCTCTTCTTCCTCCGCCGTTGCATTCCTCGCTACCACGTCAGGAAGCATGTAGGCATCGGCGTCCCGTGGCCTGGAACCGAGGGATGTGATTTCCGGCAGTGAGCCCCATCGCCCACACGGTGGCGCTGGACGGAGCAGATCCGCCTGTCCACGGCCCGCCTCCGTGCGTAGAGCGAGGAAGAAGGTGCCTCTTACTCACCATCGCCCACTGAATTCTGGTTGGTTGCCAGACCAAGGCGAAGAATCAGGGCAGTTATTTAGTGACGTCATTTACATTCATCCTGCTAATGACTGGGACAAATACAGATCATATGTCCCCACATTGTGGTTTTATTTGGGGGATTTGCATGATGTAGCTATAAGAATTACATTTAGGGGCGTGAACTGAGTCATTTACATGAGGGTGAAAAGGCATCAGTCCTTAAAAGAAAACCTAAATCTGCTGTTTAAGGTTTGGGCCAAGTGGGTCGGGCAGGGGGGGTGGGGGGGGCAGGTTTCTAGTCTTAGGAAGGAATGCAACTGTGAATGAGATCAGGCGACCAGGTTTGGCTGCGTGGTCTATGGCCAGGAGAACCTTAATGTACCTCGCTGGAATCAGGTGAGTGGGGAAGAGTCACCCCACTGGATTCCCGCATCCTGGGGAAGAGTCTATAAGAGGGCACCTGAGAGCCAAATTCTACCAGCAGCACAAAACCAAAGCCCACTGCCTCCTGGAGTAGGGGGGAGGGGCGTACGGGGTCAGATCGGTCACGTGGGCCTCCTCTCGAAGAACCTTGGGACAAACAGCCTGCATTGGGCTGCGTAGAAAACTCTGACTGCAGTGCAGTATCGCCCAAGTACCAGTGAGCTCTACTGACCCTGAAACAAGTCAATAAAAATACATGAGTGTCCACGATGTTTATGTTGGGTAAAGGCATTAAGAAACGTTTACATAAATACTCCCTGGCATATACTCTGTCCCTCAGGCCTCAGATTCATCACTACTCTGTACCTGCTGGTCCTATGCAGGGGTGCAGGGGTCCAGAGCCAAATATTATTATTATTATTATTATTATTATTATTATTATTATTATTATTATTATTATTATTATTATAGGAGTGGTGAGCTTACCCAGAATCCCGCAGTGCCGTAACTCAGTCTCTCTCCAACGCTCACAGGAGTGGTGAGCTTACCCAGAATCCCGCAGTGCCATAACTCAGTCTCTCTCCAAAGCTCACAGGAGTGGTGAGCTTACCCAGAATCCCGCAGTACCAAAGCAGTCATTCCAAGGCGGCTGGGAAGCTCCCATCTTCGGACGGCGTCGCTCGCGCCTCCCAGGTGCTGATTCAGGACTGAGCAGATGTGCTTTGTCATCCCAGACCGGGTTGGGGGGGCACTTATCTTCAGCATTAATAATCCTCTGCAAGGAGGGTACAGTTTAAAAAACGCTTCCACTGACAGGGGCTTCTGATATGCCGACATGGCAATGAGCAGCTGTTTTCGGGAAATATTTAATGGCCTGTGTAACACTCACAGGTGAGTGTGTAATGAGAAGCGCTGGACAGTACAAAGACAGATCTCTTACAGAGGTAGCTGGGGAGAAAGGAGGAATTATGGTAGAGGAGCCTCCGTTCTTGATAATTACATATGTGATGGACTCTCACTCACTTTGTATGTTATCGTTGTTTTGGGTTGGAATGCACCGGGCTGACATTCTCAAGGAGGAAATATTAAAAATAAAAGGTTCATGTTTTCTTCCTGACTTTGTTGCACACGCACTTCTCTCTCAGGCTCCGTGGTTTTTATCTTGCAACAATCGGCAGTCAACCCTGAAAATCTGAGATGTTTTGACTACACATGATCAGATTGCTATCGAACAGGAGACACAGTTCTGCTGGCATTGCTAGTTGGGGCCGTGAAATCGGGGCGATAGGGATGCATGGAATGGCAGAACGCTGCGGCCTGCGTTTGCTTGGGGTTCTATCAGGAATCCTGTCGGAATGGGGAGGTGGAGAGGTGTGACAACTGCCTTTAGTCCCACTGTGCCTTTAGAACGTGACAACGCACCAGCGGCAGAAGTGCCTGACTGCCAGTCTGTTTCACAATACTCACACGCTTATAGTGAATTTGAAAATCTATGATCTCTGAGCCCTGGTGGACTTGGTGGGAAACGCAGGTGAGCAAAAACACTGCCATTCGATTTCATAGTGCCAGTGATTAATCATGGATCTCCTCCTTCCCTTCACGAAACGAAGCAGAAAGGAAAACGGAATCAGATTGGGATCGGGAACATTCCAGTAGCAGATTATAGTTGCACAAAAGACTTCAGATCATGCTGCCTTTTTACCCCCAGCGCTTAAACCAAGAGCTGATTGAGTTCCATTATTTATACATTTATCTTAATGCACCCATCAGTGAAGTTTTCTCCTTAGCATGCTAAATAAAAAAGTCCATTAAAGTCTTCTAAATCAGTGTTCCTCACCCCGGTCCTCGGAGGTCCCAGGACAGTCCTCTTTTTTGCTCCCTTTCAGTCCACATTTTTGCTCCATTTTTTCTCCGTAGCATTAAATTGTGTTTAGCCTCACCTGGAAAAACACAGGATGAATTGCATCTCATACTTCTTCGAAACTGGAACACAGCATCTTCTTTTTCAATACGGGATGATCCCATGAAATACAGGATGATCTTTTAAAATATGGGATGGATGGCAAATCTACTGTAGGTTTAAAATTTTATTGTAGACGGTTAGTTGAGCCGCCTTTTTTAGCGCCCATCCCTGGGCTTCAGCCCGGGGTAACCGAGCATTAAAGTGGCCCTCAGCATCTGTGCTTCATCCAGACAGTGTTACAGCACTGGACTGTAGTGTTATGTAGTTTGTGAATGACATAACACTGAAAATACTATGCAATACTATGAAAATACAGTATGCTACACTATAGTATACTATGCTATGCTATACTATATTATTTCCAAAATGCTTCATTGTATGCTGGAAGCTTATCTCTAGGAAGGATGTCAGGTTCTCTGTTATCTGTTTCTGTAGTGAAATTCAGTATACAGTACTCCCCCCAACTTTTTTTTTGTGAAACTGCTTTCTCACACTGAAATGGCGAGATTTGCGTCACTGTTTTCCTGATACAGCATAGCATGTCTGTCTATATATTTTATGAAATATTTGCATTATTAATATATAATTCTGTTGTGTGCTGCTTTGCTTTTGATGAACTGCCAAATATAGCTGTTCTATGAGGTGATACATACTGATAAAGGAAGGAAAGAAACGTGTCAGCAAAGTTCTTTTCTTTCTAATAAAGAAATGAGTGGGTGGGGGTTACACACGCATTCCGCATGAAACCAAAGCCCGGTCCTTTCACCTCTATCTGATGCGGCGCTCAGACCATAAACACTGCTGCCTTACTTGATGATAACATCGCCCAAATGTGTGAATCTGCCAAAGTATATTAACTATGCAGTGCCACCACATGTCACAAGGGGAAGGAGTTAACCACACCTGATATCCTCACACATTATTAAATGAAGTTTCACTTGAAACTGGATCCTCAACTTCTTGGAAGTACAAACACGAATAGCGGAGAATTCGCATTCAGTTTGGAGTACAGAGCCATGTCCCCTAATCTCTAGCTGCTCTATACCGCTCTGTTTCATTCTGGTGGGTTCTAGACATACATCTGGCTGTATGTGGCCCCGTCTCTCCTCCTCATCTATGGTCAGATTCTGTCTCTCCTCCTCATCTATGCTTAGATTCTGTCTCTCCTCCTCATCTATGCTTAGATTCTGTCTCTCCTCCACATCTATGCTTAGATTCTCTCACACCTTTTTACTCACGTTGCTTCTGGCCACATCACCCCATCATCTAAGGTTAGTATTAAACCAGATTTGCACCCATTGTCAGTCGGCAAGAATTCTGTTTGCACTCAGGGTGGGTAGCTAATGTGGCTATTTGCACAAAAGGCAGATGCTATTTGCACCATTGGGCCACACGCTGCTCAGCCCACTGCACGCTGCTCAGCCCACTGCACGCTGCTCAGCCCAGCCCACCGCACGCTGCTCAGCCCACTGGGCCGCATGCTGCCCCCTTGATGCCTTATGAAGGTATTTATCTGCTTTAAATAAAATGTTACCCCATTTTTTTCTTTGTCACCATCTTCTCATACCAGCATTGTCGAATCCTTTGTTGACCTTGGATAATAGGTCTTTTCACAAGACACTGGAATCTGTTGACCGACGCACTTCTGATATTGGAATTACTTGGTACATCTATTAAGTTTAGGCTAAAATAACTGCAATTATAATCTTCTGTTTCTCACATGATCAGGATCAGTTCCATTTTGGAGTTTTTCACATATTCTCCTCCTGCCCAGAACCAACCTATTCAGCTATTTAATGACAGAACTATTGATTGAGCTGAACCAGGAGACGTCTTTGCTAAATGACTAAATTATCTCTATTCAGTTCCTGTTCAGGGATTTTTCATCAATCTAAATTACTTTGTCCCAGCTAACTTAATTATTTTTATTGGTTGTGATAAATTAGATTTTCTTTAATATTATTTGATTTGAAAATAGCAGTGAGAGCAGTGAAATGAAAACACACTCAGCCAATTTAGATTTAAAGTCTAGCTACATACTGATTTTAAAGAAAACCCTGCATATCTTGTAATCCATATCACAGAATTACTTTGAAATTACAAAGGTACCAGAAAATATAAAAGGAGACATAAATTCCTGAGAGCGTAATTAGGTAGCGAGAACCGCATCCCACACTGACATAAAACGAAGCACTTTTTGCAGTAAATCATCAAGAAATGACTGGTGGGAGGATTTCTCACAAATGCAATGAAAGGAGTTCAAAGTAGCACGGCCGTTCCCTCAGTAGGCCCTTTACAATGAAGGCGGGCCACATCCAGCTGCTTTTGACTTACATTAGCTAATTAATCACCTGGACCTGCTTTCTGATAGCTTGGCAGAGGTGACACTGTGAGGCATGAGTCCTGGCTTCACGTTGTATTAGTTTAGTAATTTCCTCATCATCTTCCTCACCCCCTTCCTCATCCTGAAGTCTCCTTGACGGATTTACCCACAGTACCCAGTACAACGGGCATCCAGATGATGCAAGGATGATTAAGGCTTTTCTGCCTTTTCTGCGTCTGCTAGCTCCTGGCTAATAAACAAAAAATGCAGTTTGAAATGGATGACCGACAGTGAAAGTTAAACAAATAGAAAGCAGGGGAAAATAATCTATCTCGCTAACAGCTATCCGCTAACAGCTATCTCGCTAACAGCTATCAGCTATCAGCTAACAGTCAGCAATCAAAGCATTTCGACACCTGACGCATTCCCAGAGAAACACAGGAACATATTGTCACTTATTTTTGTAAAAACAGAGTTTGAATTTGATAGCTCCATTTTGTCTGCAACCATATCCTCCATTTACTTACAATCTCTACTCCCGCTTAGCACTGCTGTCACGCGATGAAAGCCAGGTGGACGTTGTGGAAGGGCCTCATTAATGTACTGGGAGTCACGGAGGTTAATTAAAGCAAATGAACCCTGTAAGAGAACAGCACCGCACGGCTTAATTTGGCACGGCAGCAACTAGCTCAGTGAGAATGTGCTTAATTGGTACCGGGTGGACTATGTATGGAGTCAGGATGCTCCGACAGATACCCGACAGGCTGTCAGTCATTGTGAAGCTCCGCCCCCTTCCGCTCACAGATAGTAAAAAACTGGCCCAGCTGTAAAAGGAAGTGCGTGTAAGCATATCTACCCTGCTGTTTGAGAGGGACTGGTAAGGGGACAGCACTGGTTAAGAGGGCACTGGGAAGCAGGGTATGGGGAAAAGAATTGGGTTAGGAGTGAACAAAATAAGGAGCGATGGCAAGAGAAGCAAAAGTACAACTTCTGGACTTGATTTTTATGCGCAGTGGGATGTGCACTGCCTTTAAATCAACGTGCAGTGTAGGTGTCCCTACTTGTAATGAATTTTATAACGAATTTGTCAGAATGAGTAAACTGGTCATGGGAACAGAAGGCCTTTTCATTGCCAGGTGCTGAATGCTGAAGACTGGAAAAATGAAGTTAGACCTTCCTCTTGTGTGACTGTCACTCTGAATTTGCCAGGATAAAATCTGCTCTCTTGGATTGAGCAGGCAGGGGACTTTAATTTGATCCTTGTTTGACTCGGTCATATCAGTAGCTGATAAGACGTCAATGTTTGTGCCTCAGAAGATTACGAGGTCACCGGATGGCACTCCAACGTGAATTAATCTGTTTTTCTTTCTCTTTTTTTTTAAATTCAATTTTACAGTCTGGTGGATCTCCTTATGTTATAGTATTTTAAACTAGCTTCTTCGATTTATTCCGTTATTAAGTGGATGTTATCTTACAGCGGCGTAATCCTTCTGAATAGGTTGGTTTGCAGAATAAATTTGACGCGCTGCTTCTTGCGCGTCTGGAGCTGAAAGGACAAGAAAAAAAGGGAATTTGTGGTGTTAAGTGTCTGGCGAATGAAAGGCTATTATTCTGACACACGGATCAGAGCACAAAGCCTAGCATGAGGCACAGGCGTAATCCAGGCCGGTTTGTCCACGCTGCTTTGTTGCGGGAGCTCGCTCGTACTTTCGCACACATTTATTACCCCGCAGCGCATGATAATTAAGGGCATAACAGGCACAAATAGCCACTTCATGCATCTAGTGGCAGAAGCGTTGAAAAGGCTGACGCGATTGGCCACCAGCGATCTGTAGCCTATTCAGGTTCGGCGGTGGGAGGTCGTAGCTATAAGGGCCAAGCGTGCGTTTACGTCTGTCTTTGTAGTGCATGTTTAGTTTTCACAGCCAAATGTGAATACACTTTACAAAGCGGGAGGGCCAGCCATCTGCAGTGGGTCATCTGCAGTGCTGAGATCCCGAGAACTGGACATTATCTGCTGATGGTGGAGGCTGATGAGTCCTTTATGTGTGGGTGACAGCATATAGCTTTATGTAATCACGACAACAAGCTTATAGTGCTAGATGTAATTATAATTTTTCATGCTTAGTTCCTGGAAACTGATGAAAATGGTCATTTTGTGGAATAATGCTCTAGTCCCTCACATGAGCCATGTAAATAAGTCAGACACACACTGTACATACTGTAAATAAGTCAGACACACACTGTAACATTTTGCTGCATATTTTATGGGCCGTTATTGGTCCCAGAGCGATGGTCGTGTTCGTTACTGATTCTTTCCCATGGGCCCATACTGTGATGGATGTTTTGGTTTTCATCTCACCATAAACACAGCCTTCACGCGCTTAAAAACGGGGTGTGAAAAACAACGTAGTACCGATGTGGAACATGGCCAGCAATCTGCACAGATGAATGTTTCTGTCATCGTATAAACGTGTCACCACTAATTAAGGCATGCTGGTGAGGAAGGGCACCACCCGTCCTATTGGGGGCGGGGCCAGTGAGTCAGGTGACCAGCCATCCTATTGGGGGCGGGGCCAGAGAGTCAGGTGACCAGCCGTCCGATTGGGGGCAGGGCAGGCCAGTCAGGTGACCACACAGATTTGTTACAGTTTTCTATCACCTTATCATTGTTAGTTGTTTTGGTTATTTAAATGAGTCCACATTCCCTCAATTCATTCCAGACTTGAGAGGTTTTTGAAAGTCCCACATTGAAAAGTCTTGTGCTTGTTTGGTGATTCCCTTTCCCACTAGAAAAAGCTTCTTTGTTGTGTCTTCATGAATCATCGTGTTTTTGCAGTTTTGCTTTAAGGTCCATTGGCTCTCTCTTCACCCTGAAAAAGGAAGATTTCAAAGAAGCCTGGCTTCCCCCTTCCCAAATTCCCCAAGGTGCACTGATCTGTGTTGGACCAGAGCCATATCGCCCTACAGAATACCATTAAAATAACAGGTTCATTACAATGATCCATGTGCGGATGGGCACAGTTAAAGCTAACTGCGGAAGTATCTGCATCCGTAGTGTGAGCGGATGCTTGTTCAGAGTCGTTCTGTGTGAGTGATAGTGTGTGCATGCAATGTTAGGAGATAGAAGACCCTTATGGGCACGGAGAGGCTGTGGGACCACAGGAGAACATGGTGCTGGTGGTGTGTGATTCTCGACGCGTTTGACCCCCCCCGGCCCCCTTGCCATCAGAGGGGCTGGGGCAGGGTTCCCTTTTGCTCCCCCCCCGGCTCAGCGAGCTCCCCCCCCCCCCCCCCCCCCCCCCAGGCTGTAGCAGCCTTACTCAGGAGCTCATTGCTATTCCATGCTGGTTGGGGATGGCTTCAAACGCAGAGCCCTGTATTGTACCTGGGGAGTGTTAAGCAGCTTCATGAAAAGCGTGGACGCATCGACACGCGAAGCCCAGTGTCTCGGCAAAGCGGAAAACACACCACGGAAACGAGAGAATATAGACTGATGGTTTCAGAAACAAATTTCCTCCTATTCCCAAGAGTGCCCTTCAGGTGTAGAAAATTTTACTTTTCAGATGTCATTATTCATTCCACATAGTATTCCCTAAATGTGTTTGAATGATTTTTGGCACCTTGACAGGGAAATGTTTTTTAAAAATCTATTATTCTACGCTCCTTATTCTGATATGATTACCTTTCAGGAAAAATGTTCAGAAGGGACATTAAATATGCTTTGAGAGATTTAAAAATCAGTACAAACTAAGAGGAGACAGTCAGTGGGTCTGACAGTGGACTGTGCGTTAATCCTATGCATTCCTAAAAAAAAAAGTCTTTTGCCTTTGAACACTTTTTTTCCCAAATCACAGACAGAAAGATAAATAGTGAGAATTTCATAAAGTAAGTTGCAGCAAGTGAAAACATAAAACATAATGGTATAATAGGAATTCAAAAGGCACAACAGAAATATATACAGTCGACCGTTCTGCATTGTGACGTTCCCCAACCTGGTTTTGACATATTATGGGGTTGGCATAAGAAATGAAATGGGAGTTTTTGGGGAGTTTTTGGGGAGTTCTGTAAAAGCCACAGACAAGATGTGAAGACCAGCAGGTGACACACAAGAAGTTCAGTGACACATAAATGCATAAAATAAATGTACTGTGCTGGTTTGGAGGAGACCAGGCAGCCTCTCATGTGATATCATGCAGTGATCACGCAGTGATCACGCAGTGATCATTGTATCTTGCGTTTCTCATACCTTTTCTCTTTGGCTCACTCCACTCACCAAGGGGAGCAAAAAACTGAAGGTCTTTTTCGCAGATGACGGGGCTGCTCTCCTCACTCCCACGATGCGCAAGAGGTGACTGTGCATGTAATTAATAAGCAAATACAGGCAGCCCCTGAGTTAGAAACATCCAACTTACGAACAACTCACACTTACAAATGGACTATTATATTACAAATTCAGGTTAAATACAAGGATTTGTTATAACGAACTCAAATCCTACTGTGTGACACTTGTGAAAACATTGCACGACTCCAGCAGTCCATTAGCTCAAGGTACAGTATAGTACCGTATGTCGTTACTTTTATAATTACCGTATAAAGATTATCATTACCATGTCTGTATTATTATTTTTTCCAACTTGCCTACAAATTCAACTTAAAGACAGACTTATGGAACGGATGTTGTTCCTAACCTGGGGACTGCTTGTACATAATCCAAAAGCAAAACAAAGTTTGTAAATATGTGGAGATCTGCAGTTCAGTGCAGGCAGTTTGGCAGTAAGAGGTCAGGAGGGAGACCCATCTTAGGGTCCCACAGCAGCTCTCAGAAACAACCTCAGGCTGCGGATTTCTAACAGGCTACCGCTGATGCTCTTTTGCTTGGCCAGAGTGTTATGCAGTGGGTGTAAGGCATTGCCCAGGATGCAGAGTATTTTATTGAGTGTTTTTTTCCCGTATGACTGCTTTCAGGGAGTGCAGGTCAGTTCCAAAAACAAAAGCATATTTCTGAGAAGTGTTTTTTTTCGCTCTCTCCCGTAGTGGTTCCTGCATACTGCAGCACAGAAGACTGGAGAAGCTGTACCAGGCTGCTTGAGTTCCTCTCTGATATATCTTTCTGGCTTCATTTTCTCCCTGTTTCATGCATCATTCTCTATAAACTGTCTAATAATGGATTGCCACACACCCATCTCAATCGCCTTGGGTGACTAAAATTCCTAATTGTCTTGCACTGTCTTGACTTCTATTGCACTGCTGTTCGTCCTATTGCCCCCTATGCATCGGTCCTCTACCCTGCAACTGCAGATGACAGTGTCATTCTCTCCTGGTAAGTGAACTACTGTCCTGTACCTACTGGTAAATTTGCACCCAGCAACTGTTTCTGTTTTCTGCCCCAGTTCAGTTATCATTCTTTTCCGCACCTCTGCAAATCGCACATCGCTCTCAGAATACCACTGCGGTCACTTTGCAAGCATTTCCTGCACGTGGTATTCGTACACTAGCGCATTGTCTTTCGACATTTTGCACTTATCTTCTGTACATTTGTAAATTCCCTTGTACTCTGTAGTACTGGTTAGTACTGAGTTCTTAGTCTTGACCTGAGGTTTGAAGTGAGTAAAGTTCCCAGGATCCCCACGGGGTGTGATGTCACAGCCACTGGTCCATTGCCATTTAAAGTTGATTGCTGTCCTTTCTTGGGATCTGACCTCAGGCTTGATGTCGTCCACATTCCTGGGATCCTTTCCAGGCATCAGAAGATGCCCACAGCTGCCGTTGTGGCAGGGTGATGTTAGGAGAAGGTGGCATGGGGACGACACGGGCATCGCAGGAGGCTGCAACATTTAGGGTTTAGACCACAGCAACAGGAAAGGGCTGATGGCTGCAGACCTGAGTGTCATGTGACAATTTCTCCTAATCACTTGGATTGAGTGACTGCGACTGGCAGGATAATTAAGAAACCAGTGTAACATTGGCTTTTCATACATTTTTCCAAGCTATTATGATCTATATAAATGCACATGTAGACTATTGTAATGGCTGCCAGTGTGAGTGAGATCAAACTGTTTACTCCTGTACCGGTTCTGTTGTTATGTAACAATGGCAGATGATGCCCTTTTTAGAAAAGACAGCGCAGGCTTCTGCAGCCATGTCATAATGTCTCTAAGCACAGAGAGGATGATGAGCAGAACCATGTGACCTGGCAGGGAGGAGGAACATGGGGTCCGATTGGGGTGGAGCTGCTTAACGCAAAACAGGGGGGCAAGTAAATGTGAGAAAAAGCTTCAGCAAAGAAAGTACAACTACTAAAAAGATGCAGGGGGTGGGAAGAGGGACGAGGACGGAAGCAGGGCTGCCAGGGGTGGGACCGCGGACGAGGATGGAAACAGGGCTGAAAACTATGCAAAATGAACGACATATAAATGCCGCAAGTAGCTGAAGCCTCTTTATTGGCATCTATCAATTTATATTTAAGGTAGTAATTCTACTTATGGCTGCTTAGGTCTTTTTAGGCATTTAAAAGTATGCAAAGATCAATGCAAAAACCTGCTGTCTGATGTGTCTCACAGCGCGATAGGACTTAGGAGGACACTCTGATACGACTTAGGAGGACACTCTGATAGGACTTAGGAGGACACTCTGTTAGGACTTAGGAGGACACTCTGATAGGACTTAGGAGGACACTCTGTTCGCACTGCTTGATGCCTGGAGAGTCTGATATTTCAAGTGTCATATTTGATATGACAAGTGGAAGGTTTGTCATTCCTGCAGGACAGCCTTCTTGCAATTCTGTGTCGTTAACTGGGCTACCAGGATCGGCCTGCTTTTTGGGTACAAATTTTACCCACAATTCAATGTCTTGCAGTTAAAAAGCTGTTAAAATTCGACGTCTGAAACCTGTGAGATGTACAAACATCAAACATGTGGCTGAAAGCTTAGCAGAAATATTCCGGCCCTGCCATAGTACCACTGTCCTTACGATTCAGGAACAAACAGACTGCTCACCCTTGTGATAATCGATGAGGTTACACACTTCCAGCCCAAGGAGCTGAAATGTCATTCGTCATCGTGATGATAAACCCTGACACAATCGAATAGCTCCACCCATCAATTCTAATGGAAAAAGTGCTGTTCATCATAATGGCATTCCGAAATATCACGTGACATAAATCACTGCGGCTTCACCTAAGACACAAACATTACATCACAACACCTTTTCACATAAAAAGGAATCAGGTGAACAAGTTACAGATTGTGCCGACATGACATATATCCGCATGTGTAATATTAAAATATACAATAATATTTTTAAAACAATGTGAATAGATCATACAATGATCATTATGGCCTCAGGACACGCTGGAGAGATTATGTCCCTCAGCTGGCCTGAGACCAGACCGAACAGTAAATTCTAACAATAAAATGAATCAAATCCTAGTTATTCTGACCTGACAACCAAAAGGGGAAGTCCTGGAAGGCATGTCTGTCAGTCCTTTACTCATTTGCATAAGACCACTGCCAGACAGTCAAAAGTTCCACAGACACCTTCCAAAAGTCAGTTGTGATGGGACAAGTTTTTAATTTCTCATGAAATTATATCACTTATATGCTGCTGTGTTTCCTTCTCTAGTTACAACAAATAGATACTACAATGTCTGGTTATCCATCCATCCATTTGACCACTTATCTAACACAGAATGAACATTCTGTATCGGAAGGATACTGCAACGAGTATATGCAAAATGAGAAAAATGCAAATAAAAATATGAATAAATGCCACAGACTGCATTCTACATGCACAGATAAATCCGACTGCCCTTGATTTTACCCACAATCTAGGGCACTTTCATTCTGCTGAATTCAGCCGAAAGGTTTTGTGTGAGTCACCAAAGTGACGGTCGGGAGAGAGCAGTTCCTCCTCAGAGCCTCTCTTGCTGTTGTGCAGCCGCAGGCTCCTAAATGATCACCCAAATGCAGCCATTATTTATTTGCATTATTCCTCACTGTAATGCTTTTCTCATCAGAGTGATTTTCATAGTTCCTGTCAACTGACAGAATGGTCTTAAAGATTTTTCAATATCTGATTGTCCACAAAAGACAAGTTATGACTCTGATTGAAATTAATAAGTGTGAATCATGTAAAACAACCCGTCATTTTATGATTAACATTGATTCATTTTTTCCATTTTAAGTTTTTAAGGTAAAATGAAATATTAAGTTCTTGTTGGAGAGCATTGTAATGCTAGATATTTTTGTTGGAAAGACCACGTTTGTTAAATATGTTCTCAGTATTACATGACCTTATTTTTCACATTTTCTATCCCAGAGTAATAAATGTAACAACAGCTTTATGACTAATCGTCTTGAATGCAAGTGAGGTTACTTTTTAAAACACAGTTGTGCTTTGGTAAACTCCTGCAGTATTTATTGCTGTTTAATAATAACACATAGCAGCTAATTCTAAAGCTGTGTTTTGTTTGTTTTCTTGAATGGCATCTAAAAGACAAACACTAATTTACAGTGTTCTCAATTATAATGTCTCCATAGCAACCACACTACTCAGAAAGTGCTTGTGACAATCACTGCGCACAGAGAGCAGTGAGACCCCAGGACATGCCAGTCAGCTCTTAACATTAAACAGCACTGCTCTACCTTTGCGATCTAATTCATACTCCGCATCTCTACAGTTATCATGCCTATTTATCACTGCATGTCTTGGCCATCTTTAGCACTCAAAGGAAGGCGTTTAGGTTCCTCCCAGCATCTCAGCAGTTTGTGGTGAGAATCATACACATCAGCCACCCCGTAACTTGATAACATCTGGAAATTTCTGCTTTCTCTAAAATGATTCTATCAACAAAATGGTCCCAGATGTATAAATAAATATAAGAATGATACACTTAAGAATAGAAACATCATCCATTTTCAGTAATTAGTCATTCAATTAGACGTGCCATTAAATATTCATATTAGGGGATTCAAAACAGGTTATAACAATATTTTTTTCTTAATAATAAAGGAGTTCATTCATAATTTAAATCCCGTCCATGGTGTCCGCAGCCTTGTGCCCAGTGCTTACTGGGAAAGGTTCCAGGATCTTCCAGTATTGGATAAGCCGCTATAGAAAAGGCATGGGTGCATTTATATTATATATTATATTACTATATAATAGTAAGCAAAAAAGTAAAAATGTTTTTGTTCAATTTAATAGGAAAAAGTAAAAATGATTCTTCTCAGTTTAATAGCTTTTTTTCTTGGTATTTTGAATTGCACACATTACACCCTAGAGCTAAAAAGTGAATCCATTTTCAGCATTTACTGTATACCTACCTGTAGTATGTTTTCTGGCACAATCTACCACGCATGCCGATTTCCCACACGCAACATCCGCAGACGTCTTATCAGTAAGATCGCATGCTTATTATTTGATTGCTGTGTTTGACAACTTATCCTTTGTTTTTTTTTTTTTTTTCCAATTTTCCCTAAAATTCTGAAATGCGAATAATGTATCTTTCAAATTGCTATAAAATCAGCCATCCGTCGTACACTTGCTTATAGAATACTGAATATGCTGCAGGCAATGTATAGCAGACTGTATGGGGCACGAGGTTACGTAAAAATTCTGGCTGGCATGCAATTCTACGACAGAACACAAACACACACACACACACACACGCACACTGTCCAGGGAATTTTACAAAAAAAAAAAAGTCTTGCTATTTTTCACACTTACAGTAAGACTTTAAGAAGCTACTGTTTCTATTTTTTTAGCTTTCATTTTAAATATGTCTGGCCGGAGTTCAGTCCCTGCCTGGAGGCAGCTGTTACTTTTGCGATTCTTCGTAAGTTCGCCTTGCACCAAATAAGGCTTTTAAAATGTTATACTTCGATAAATGTTCAACAAAACATGGTACCTGGGGCTGTGATTTAATGATTTTTAGTAATAAAGCAGAGTATGACTCAACAATGTAATTTCTACTAAATGAGAAAGAAAGTAGCACTTCAGTGGTTCGTGGTACCCTGTCCCACTGAAGAGAGAAAAAGCCATTTTTATTTATACGGTCCAACATTCCTGCGATTGTCAGCTCTAGTTACCCTGCAAAATGTAAGATTCAGCACGGCTGCAAATAAGCTGTAAACGGTGGCCTTGGGGTTGCCAGCAAAGCCTATCCAGACAGCTAATGAACATGCTGGCTTTCACTGTCCCACAGTGCACCGCCTGCGGCTCACATTTCTGCCACTGTGATCCTTGGAACATATGTAAAAATGAAGTGGACAGACAGACAGCCTTTTGGAACACCTATATTAAGACTAACATTTATCAGAAATGTGTATTTGCATTTGGCTTTGTTATGGGGAAGTTTTATCTAGTGCTGACTTGAATGCATCTAAAGTAAACACTGAATGCATCTATGGCCAGAGTACTAGACAGCTTGTTCGAAAGCCTCTCTAACAATTTGTGTTCAGAAATATTTCTCTGTTCTGAACTGAACCAAGCACTAAACAATTTCAATGTGGCATTTTCTTGAATCACTGATAACTATAAAGAAATTCCAAAGGTCGGCCATCATTTGTTTTTCAAATGCAAGGTTCTGTCAGGATCAGTCCCTGTCCTGCCTTGGTCCAAATGACATTTCCCCACTTGGCCAACGGGTGTCGGAAACATCCCGTTATGTCTGAGGTCTGTCAGCTCCTGTAGTGTTTCCCTTGTTCCCCTGGCCACTGCATGGCTTAATGGGCTAAGCAGGTGGCTGTTATCCTGACTTGTGGGTTTGAGGTTTGCATGTGTTTTTCATTTTTGGTTCTTGTTTTATTCCTGTTGTGTATTTAGGCGTGGTTCCTTGTTTTGTACCTTTGTTTTATTTCTGTTGTGTATTTAGGTGTGGTTCCTTGTTTTGTACCTTTGTTTTATGCTTGTTTTTTATTTAGGCGTGGTTCCTTGCTTTGTACCTTTGTTTTATTCCTGTTGTGTATTTAGGTGTGGTTCCTTGTTTTGTACCTTTGTTTTATGCCTGTTTTTTATTTAGGCGTGGTTCCTTGTTTTGTACCTTTGTTTTATTCCTGTTGTGTATTTAGGCGTGGTTCCTTGTTTTGTAC
>JAODJW010000050.1:5509622-5522271 GCA_026777045.1 Hyperopisus bebe
ACACAGGCTCTGCCACTAGCCTTCTGGTGTGGATATGAAGCTCTTAACCGATGATCTGAATGGCTTAGGAAGCACAATGTGAGCAGCAATGCCCTGGTGCCAACCTGGGTGCCGTTCCTCACTACCCTGTCTGCTGTGGACCAACTGGTTCCTCTAGTGTGGCTGACTGGCTGCTCTTGTAGATGGGTGGCTGTAAGCGGTGGGGGGGGGGCAGCTGCTGTGATCTCCGGAAGGGCAGGAACCTGGATGATGAGGGTAAGACTCAACCTTGCTGTTCATGTGCGGCACTACAAAAGCTTTCGGAGTGTGAGGGTTTCTGTCATTAGCTCCACAGTGGCAGGATGAAGCGCTCCTGGGTCCTTTCACGGTGCTGGAGAAGCCTTTGCTGAGGAAGGTGTTGGGAGCCCAGAGATAAGTAGGTTCTCTTCGTTGTAACGTCCATGTCAATGCCTCTGAAGGCTGTATGGCCGAACATGACTGTGCATTTGCAGGATTCTCAGCTGAGGTGGCTGTAAGCGGGGGGGGCGGGGGGGGCGGCTGTGACACAGGGTGTCCTGGCTGGGATGCTGCCTGCAGTGAGACTGGATACCAACATGAAGCCGTGCTGCAGGTGCAGTGCGATCGTACCTGACGTTGCAGAATAAACGTGGGTGAATCGTGCTGGTCTTGTCTGGCAATATGGTTTATTATGCAGCATAACAGGATCTTGCTAGAAGTAGACAGTCTTTCAAGGGATTTCAGAAGATAGTTCAGCCTACTGACGTCGTTGCCATGGTACTGAGCCTATAGTGTCACTTCCCCTTATGGGATTATAACGGACTCTTGGGACACATACAGGAATAAACAAGACTGAGGCCAAACAGTGGCTCTGAACTCTGGGGCGGCATCCTTCATGGAATATTACCTAGGCAGGCGTGGTCTTTGCAGGCTGTGTTCAAGGGGGCTAACAAAGCTTTGACCAATCGCCTGGTCCGGCTGCCACCAGGTATTCCTGCCCTCGCCCTTCAGCCACAACGTGCTCCTCTTATCTCACTGCTGGGATGCCCCCACTTTATCTGTGCAAAGAACCTTTGTTTAGGTGCAAAGGACCCATTGGATGAGTCCTTCACAACACTGATTCATCTGAAGGAGCCTTCCGAACGGGACAGCCTCACCGCGCTGCCGTGACACACCTGGCCTTCGAGTGCAGCCCCTGAATTTGGACACAGCCAATGGGTGCTTCTGTATTTGCACACTGTAGCATGCTGCCGGGAAAATGTCTGACATTCTAAAACCAGACTTCTCTTGAATGTGAGAAACATATAGCTTTGCTCCTGGAGGAACGAGAAGGTAATAATGGTGCATGATGCCTCCACTGTCTGGTTTATAATGGAATCTTAGCTGGTGCTTACAGCACACTGCAGCTTTGGTGCTATACTGTACTCTGCCAGTCGACTCAACC
Source organism: Hyperopisus bebe (assembly GCA_026777045.1). Lineage (NCBI taxonomy): Eukaryota > Metazoa > Chordata > Actinopteri > Osteoglossiformes > Mormyridae > Hyperopisus > Hyperopisus bebe. The sequence continues at coordinate 5,511,064 of JAODJW010000050.1, forward strand.
CCCAAGTTCACGTTAGCCTGCTTCTGTGCCGTCGGGTTACTGGCTGTTAATTGGACACTCTAGTTACTATGGCAATTGCTCCATAAGTAAGGCACTTCCGTCATTTGTGGGTGTAAATGTCCTTTGAAAATTCATGAATATGACTGCTATTCCATTAGCTAAGTTAAATAACCTTAAATAAACCTGCCAGATTGTAGGTGCCCTTAGTTTTGTGTGAAGTAGTTTGAGTGGCTGATGACAGCAGATGTTTCAGCGAGGATGTCTGCTTTGCATTAGAGTGCTTTTACACTTGCGACTGGCCTGTTCAGAATTTCAGATCTACCCTCTCATGCCTGGTCTTTAGTTTTATAGGATGTTGACAGGTTTAACTGCTAACAAAACTGTTTTTACATAATAGCTTATTAATACTCTACTATCACAGTTTATGTTCTGTGGACTTTAATTGCTTTCCAGTCTGCATCTGCCCAGCAGAAGAAGGGTGGCTTTAATCAGTTATTTTTGCTTTTCTCCAAATACAGGTATTACACGTATATTTGTATTGTTTGAGACTATCACCCCAAGAAGAATTTACAATGAATTCAAAACCAAAAATCCTGGTTGATGTCAAGTGTGTTTCAGTGATTCCAAAGTTTTTCAGCTTTGTGCATAAAAGCATTGCAATTAATCACAGCTTTTTTTTTTTGGCTTAAGTGCTGTTTAGATGTAATACATCAGGGCCTCGATCTGCAGTTCATATATTTTAATTACCTAACGTCTCCATCCAGCCCTCGAGGCCAGAAAAATCCCAGCATAGTGCAAGAGAACTTCACGTGGCTTTGGTGGACGCTTGGAATCCCAGGTCCTGTTTTTTCTGGAATGGTATCTATAAAGGTTTATGCTACACATAACCTCAGAGTGCTATACTGCTATACTGAGGGAGCCCTACTCCGCCCCACAGCCAGGGGGCAGTAAAGGGCCAAAAAAATTGCATCCTTTCCATACGCACGAAATGCCATGCAATACATTGCCCAGCTGTTCAGCCTCCCGTATCTGTGTTATTACTATATAATACTGGCATGTTTAAAGGGAAAAAAGAAATATCATCTGCAGTGGCCAGGCCACGTCTGGAAATCGAAAAGTCAGACATTTTGGCAGCGCCTGAGAGCAATTAATCATGAACGATTCGGCTTGGTTTTGAAAACTCTCAAATGACTGGAAATGCATAGGAAATGCATACGGCAAAGCACAAAAACCCGGCTGTAGCATTTAACGACTGGGTGGTCTGTGTGGCTCAAGCCCGCACATCGATCCATCCATCCATCCATTTTCTGTACCCAGTTGTCTTATATTTACATATGTATTTGACTTTTATGATGCACAGTTGATGTTTTTCTCCAAGACCAGCTTTTTACCGGAGTATTTAAAAGTACTTTTACATACAAAAATTTATTTTGGGATGACATGCAAAGCAAGCAAGAATGATCAAGATGAAATAAATTATACACTGTACACAAGTTAATGTGCTAAGTGCATATTTATCGTGTTATTTCACCAGAGCAGTTCCAGGTGAATACTTCGCTCGACGCTGTGACAGCAGCTAGTATGACGTCGACAGGCATTGTTAACAGCCATGAATTAGAGCCATATAAGCACTAAACTGCATTTAGCAGAACTGGATCCGTGTTTAAAATGATCAAATCTAAGTCAACTATACTTAATGTGTTTGTGCAAAAAAAGGCTTCCAGAAAGGAACTGTATTTCTGGGTCTATTGTTCGTTTAATCCATTTGCTTCAACAATAGAAAGGATTTTTTTTCTCCGAAAAGCATTTATTTTTATCTTTAAACAGACCCGTTTTCAATAATAAATTTGCCCCGTTGCTTTCCTCACTGAAACTGGTAGAATAATCATATCGGTATAATGTGATCGAGACCAAAAATTACTTGTAAAGAGCAACGACCGGTCGTACGTATGAATAAAATGACGTGCGCGGCCATGACTGGCTGTGAAACGCTGGCAGTTTTAGGCGGGAGCGACTGCGGGGTTTTTACTGTGCCAAATGAAATGAAATCAGTAAAGTGGAATTTGGTGATTTTCCAAAAATAATGATTTATGACATGAATGTTTGTATGTTCCTATGATTACCACTATTACATTGGATTGTATGCAGAGTCCCACTACCTCTATGGCACATGCGCAGATATAGGTCTCATATTTCAGTCCAAATTAAGGAATTGGGACAAACATCCAGCTTTGACCATGACTTTGAACATAATGGTGCAATGAAATGTCTCATAATACACTTGACGATGACTGACGCAAGGCAAACGCTACGCGGCGTGTTCGCGAGTAAAACTTAACTGTTAACTTTTAACAGTGTATCACCATGTAAAAATAAAGAAGCCAAGCCATTATTTATGTACATTTCATAATAATCTGCTAATTAAAATGTAGCTAAATTATAAGAATACTTGCAGGTCTGAGACTCGTTTTCCTTAATCAAAGGAATTTCCTCTTCATACTGCCGGTAGCCAGAAGCAATAGCTTCTTCTGGACGTTAGATGGCAGTATTAGCCCTCTTTATCGCTGTTTCGCTGAATCAGATTAATGCGATTGAACAAATCAGTGCAACTCTTTAACATGAATCAGGGACCCCCAATGAAACCAGTGTCATTTTAAGGGAACATGTTGGTTATTATGACCGACATAAAGTTGGAAGCCAGGGATCGAAGATGCATATTTGAAAGGGTGTTTAAGTTGTGTTATCTTCATGATCATATTTTAACTAACTGAACTCATCTGCACTGTATGTAAGCTCTTTGAACATTACATCCATCCATTATTTATTTGTTTATATATATATATATTGTCCACAGTTACTTGTACCTTTACCTTTAGATGTCTATTTGTATTATGTGTGTTGTATATGTATTGTTTATGTGATGATACCAAAAGAAATTCCTTGTACTTCTCTGTACTTGGCGAGTAAAAAGATTCTGATTCTGATTTCAGACGCGAGGAGATCAGGCACATGCCACGTCAAGTTTTTATTGTAAGTAAATGTCAGGTGAACTCGTTCAAGCTGGAATAAATAGACATAATGACGAGTAACCGTACGTATTCGAAAAGAAACATCCGAACTTTGTTATAGTGGGATTTATCCTCACTTTCCGTTTTTCTTAATGCCATTCGGGGAGAGGGAAAATGTTTTATTTTAGGGACCATAAGGGGTCACCATATAACCTTGTATAAGTTAATTCATTTCAGTTATTAAAGATCACTCTGTGTTTGTCTGGTATGCCAAGTTTAAGCAAAGCAGTGCTGCTACAGGGATGTTGCACCAATGGAGACACCGGTGGGCGGAACGTTTCCCAGAGTAAGAAAGTTACCGATCAGCCCCCGCTAAAATGACCGGACTCTCCATGCCGTTATTTTAATCCACATGCACGGGAGAAACAGGGATCTACAAAGATAAACTAATGTTATAGGCACGAGCTTCCACTAATCCTTTGCTTTTATGAAGCGGCGCGTAAAGCACAGTTTGCGCTAAACAGTGCGCGGAACGGAAAATCGGACTTAATCTTGTCACTATGATATTAACATTAACAAAAGTGTTTTGAAATGATCAACTTTGGGGAGTGCAGAGAGTTACGGATGTACCGCTTTTGGGATTTGCCTTAAAAAGGATGCGCAACATCTTCTGACTTTTTTCATATTTATTTTTGTACCACAGGAATAAAGTGGTATAAAATGAACTGAATTTCGCTTTTAAATTTGTACAAGGGATGCACGCATAATTCGCCCGCAGTGAATGAAATTATTCCGTACAGCACTACTAGAATAAACCCTTTTTGGTTTACATTTTGGGTAAGTCAGACGAAGTTGATGCATAACCGGCAAGAAGTTTGTCCCGGGAAGGTGGACTGGAAATTTCACCATGGCCATTTCAGGTAGGCTTCTGAGGGGGCTTTATTTGATGCTATTAATGCAATGGACTTTATGGAAAAACTGCACATCCAGACACGTCCGACAAGAGTTCCAGGTGCTGGAGGAGCAGCCGCTCGGTTCGTACGTGGGCGCCATAGACAGAAAGCCGGGCTTCACCTACCGCTTCGGCGAGAACCATAGAATGTTTGCAATCAACGACACGACAGGTGCAATTTACACGACGTCTGTCATCGACAGGGAGGCTTTGCAGAGTGACGTTATCAACGTTGTGGTTCTGTCCAGTCAACCTACCTACCCCACTGAAGTCAGGATTGTGGTTTTGGATATAAATGACAACGCGCCGGTTTTCCCCGACGCCTCCATCGTTGTGTTTTTTAAAGAAGATTCCAGAAGCGGCAGGCAGGTCATTCTGGACACCGCCACGGATTCTGACATCGGAAGTAACGGAGTGGATCATACAACGTACAGAATAGCGAGCGGAAACGAACAGGAAAAGTTTCGTTTGGATATTACAGTTAATCCAAGTGGGGAAGGAGCGTTTCTGCACTTGGTTTCAACTGGGGGTTTAGATAGGGAACTGACACCAAGTTATCAGCTCTTGATTGAAGTAGAGGACAGGGGTGATCCTAAGAGATTTGGTTACTTGCAGGTAAACGTCACTATTCAGGATACAAATGATAACCCTCCCATTTTTAATCAGGATCATTACCAGAAAAGTGTTTTTGAAGATGCAGCGGTCGGCTTCAGTGTTTTGCAGGTTACAGCGGAAGACCTTGACGAGGGGGCAAATGCAGACATCAGATACATTTTAGAAGAAGGTACACCTTTTGCAATTGACCCTAAAACTGGTATTATTACTATAAAGGAAGCTCTTGACTACGAGAGCAGACGGCAGTACTCTTTGACCATTCATGCTTTTGACAGTGGAGTCCCCAGACTTTCAGGTCGCTGTGAGGCAAATATTACACTTTTAGATGTCAATGATAATGACCCCATGGTTAAATTCAGGTATTACCCCCCCAGCTCAAAGTTTGCTTCCGTTGATGAAAATGCAGTCATTGGTACAGTGGTTGCGCTATTGACTGTCTCAGATTTGGACTCTGACTCTGCGAATGGGAATATGTCCGTGTCGATTTTAGCAGGGAATGAGCAGGGTCACTTTGATGTTTACTCTTCCCCAATTCCAAAGTTGAGCCTTATAAAAGTGGCCAGTGTCTTAGACAGGGAGCGCATTTCCTCTTATAACTTCACTGTATCTGTTTCTGATAACGGGAAACCCATAGCCAGGTCCTCAATTGCTAGCTTGGTGATTTACATAAATGACACCAATGACCACCCTCCAGTGTTTCAGCAGGCTGTGTACAGGGTCAACATCAGTGAGGATGTTCCTAGAAGGAGCTTCATTGAAGGCGTTTCTGCAACAGATGGCGACTCGGGGCAGAATGCCAATCTGTGCTACTCTCTGGTGTCTGGAAACAGTTTGGGCTGGTTTGCAATCAGTGAGAACAGTGGTCTGGTCACCACTGCTGCTTTACTGGACAGGGAAACTGCATCACAGGTTGTATTGAATATTAGTGCCAGAGACCACGGCATGCAGCCTAAGGTCTCATATGCTACACTGGTGGTGAATATCGCTGATGTCAATGACCAAATCCCCATGTTCACCCAGGAAAATTACCACGTCTTCCTGCTAGAGAACTCACCTGCTGATAGTGAGCTCCTGGTGTTGTCGGCTACGGACAGCGACCTGGGCTACAATGGGACTATCCGTTTCTATTTTGACTCCGCCACGCCATCCAACCTCCAGGACCTTTTCAGTCTGGATGCGGCGTCTGGCAGACTGAGTACGGCCAGGGTTCTGGACAGAGAAAAGCAGGCCTCTTATCAGCTCTATATCCAAGCCACCGATATGGGTGTTCCATCACTGACTTCCATTGCGAAAGTGAATATAACCCTTAAGGATGTCAATGACAACCGGCCCACATTCTACCCTGTGCGATACTTTGTCAACATCAAGGAGAACGAACCTCCCGGCACGCATGTCACAACAGTCAAGGCAACAGACTTAGACCTTGGGAGGAATGGAACAGTCAAGTTCACAATTACGGTAGGTGACCTGGTCAAATTTCACATAGACAGCAAAACAGGCAGAATTATCACGCAGCAGTCCCTCAGTAGGGAAGAAGGCACAACCTACGAGCTAACGGTGTCAGCAGCTGATGGAGGCGGCCTTCATTCTCTCCCTGAAGCCACCGTCATTGTCTCTGTCGTTGATGACCAGGACAACCTTCCGTCTTTCATCCACAGTGCGTATAGTTTTGTGATCTTTGAAAATATCCCAGTTTCCTCTATAGTTGGCACAGTGTCCGCATCTTTGCTCGATTCCATAAATAATGTCACATATCAGATCAACGATGGTGACCCAAAGGGGATTTTCCTAATAAACCACATCACTGGTCAGATAACCACAAACAGAGTTATTGATAGAGAAGAGCAGCCATTTTACCAACTCCAAGTGATTGCACGGGGCGGAGAGATGACAGGGCAGGCCCTGGTAAACATTACTGTTAAGGACCTGAACGATAATGCCCCCCATTTCCTGCACACAACTGCGGATGTGAGTGTGATGGAAAGCTTGGCTGCGGGACACCCCATATTTCAGGCTAAAGCTGTGGATCCTGATGAGGGGCCTAATGGCAGGGTGGTGTACAGTCTTAAGAAGAATCACAAAGGCCTCTTCCAGATCCAGGAACAAGACGGCCTAATCACACTAAGGGGGCCTCCAACAGTAGCAACCAGTTCCTTTCAAGTGGAAGTTCTGGCTTCTGATCTGGGTGTCCCCCAACGTGCCTCTTCTCTGATTGTCATGGTCAATGTTCATGACATTAATGACAACTCACCCATGTTTGAGCAGCTGTCATATGAGGTCACTATTTTAGAGTCGGAGCCAGTGAACAGCAGGTTTTTTTGTGTGAAGGCCACTGACAAAGACACTGGTTTGAATGGGGAGGTTACATATGAAATCACTGGCGGAAACACTGGGGGCGTGTTTGGCGTCTTTCCAGATGGAGCATTGTTTGTTAGAGCAGAGTTAGACCGAGAGGTCAGGAACCAGTATCAGCTGCTGGTAGTGGCTAGAGACAGAGCCACAAGGCCGCTAAGTGGCAGCGTCAATGTCACTGTACTTCTGGAAGACGTCAATGACAATCGACCCCTCTTTAACAGTACAAGTTATGTGTTTTACTTTGAGGAAGAGCAGCAGAGGGGCTCTGTTGTTGGGCAGGTCTTTGCAGACGATAAGGACTATGGATTAAATAGTGAGATTCGCTTTTCCCTTGAGACTCCGCAGCCAAGCTTTGAACTGAACACTCTCACTGGGGTGTTGACTAGCACAGTGCAGCTGGACCGTGAGTCACTGATGAGACAGCAAGGTGCTGCAAAATTCAGTTTTTCCATCACGTCCTCAGACCAGGGCTTCCCAAGGGCCCTGACTGACCAGGCCAAAGTACAAGTATTTATACAAGACATCAACGATAACCCTCCCATATTTACTAAAGATGCCTATCAGGTGTCTGTGTCAGAGTTAGCGCAGAGCATGACACAGCTAGTGCGTGTCTCTGCCTCAGATATCGATGAGGGTAGAAATGGACTCATTCACTATCATATCGAGGAAGGATCCGAGGGACTTACGTTTTCCATTGATAGCAGCTCTGGCCAAGTGACCCTGGTGGACAGACTCGATTACGAAACAACATCCTCTTACTCGCTCAAAATTATAGCAGTAGATTCAGGAATGATGCCCCTCTCTTCTTCTTGCTTGCTGAACATCTTTGTTCTGGATGAAAATGACAACTCGCCTGTCTTCCCTAAGTCTACACTGACCATTGATGTTAATGAGAACATGCGAGTTGGAGAGCTTGTGGCCTCTGTAACGGCTACTGACTCTGATTCTGGAGACAATGCGGAGTTAAGCTACAGTATCACAGCATCCAATAATCGGGGGATATTCAGTATTAGTGCCAAAACTGGAAGTATCTTCTTAGCCAAGAAGCTGGATTTTGAAACACAGACGCTGTATAAATTTAACGTAATGGCAAAGGACAATGGAAGACCACCTAGGTACTCATCAATACCTGTAATTATAAATGTTATAGACTTTAATGATAATTCCCCAAGTTTTATGTCTGGAGATATTTTCAAATCCATTTCAGAAAACTTGCCACTTGCAACCTCCATAATGACTGTCACAGCACATGACATTGATTCTGATATCAATGGCCAACTGGAATATTCCATAGTTCAACAGACTCCAAGAGGAAACCACTTCAAGATAGATCCTGTAACTGGGGTCATTTACACAAATAAAGAGATCGACAGGGAATTTTCAAATCTTTTTGAACTAATAGTCAAAGCAACTGACCAGACTATTCCAACGGATCTCCGACATTTTGCCTTAAAAAACCTGACTGTTTGGGTCACGGATCAGAACGACAACGCCCCTGTGTTTGTTTCTCAGAGTGCACTGGTTGCTGAATCAACCATGTTTGTTGGCTCAGTTCTCACCAAGGTGGTGGCCCTCGACCCCGACGAGGGGATGAATGGAGAAGTTGAGTATGAATTGGTGAGTGGCGACCTTGATACTTTTATTGTAGACCGCTACACTGGGGACATTCGAGTGGTGTCCCCTCTGCTGCCCTCACGATTGGTCTACAACCTGACTATGCTGGCTACTGATCGTGGGGCAGACAGGAAGACCTCCCAGACGGACATGACTGTCATCCTGCAGGGTGGGGATGGTCCTGTGTTCTCCCAGCCCAGGTACGTCGCTGCTCTGAGGGAAGATCAGCCTCCAGGCACGAGTGTCATCTCTGTGGATGCCTCTAGTCGCCGTGGCGCTGGAACGCAGGTGGAGTTCTACATCGTGTCGGTGCAGAGTGGTGCTCAGCCCGTGGGGCGACTCTTCACCGTCGGCCGTTTCACCGGCATCATCGAGACGGCGGCGGAGTTGGACAGGGAACGGGGTTCCCACATCTACCTGGTGGATGTCTACGCCGTGGAAGCCGACGCCAGCTTACCCAGGACGCAGAGAGCTGAGGTGAGTCATGCCGTTTCTTTTGTTTCGTTTTTTTTCCTTAGGCCTCCGATGGAAGCGGATGGAATGAACCGCATGCCTCTCGGGGAAAAAAACAAAAATTTGTGAAATAAATTCAAAAATACAAACGGTAGATTCAGGTGTGGCACAGTGGCAAAGCAATGTTACCTGACCCTACTGAGACCGGGGTTTGAGTCTCTGGAATGACGTGTACAGTTTGCATGTCATCGTGGGTTTCCTCAAGGGTCTCTGGATGGCGTGTGTGCCCTATAATGAGCTGGCACCCCGTCCTGGATTATTTACTGCCTTGCAATCCTGCATAGGACAAGCAGCATAGAAAATGGATGGATATACACTAGGTATTATTTAGTGCTTCAAAGTCCCATAGAGGTCATTTTTCTAGTTGCTGGGTTTTATTTCTGCCCGGATTCTCGTAGTGGTGAAGCATTGTTTTGGCGACCAAGCCATTGTTCCAGTTCCCAAAAACGGCCAGGCTCGCACAATGACCGAGTCGTTTGTGCGAATACTCGAGGAAGGGGAAGTGAGCACAGGGCATCCTGTACTTCCCTGGGGCCCTGCTGTTGGAATCCAGTATCCTCTCTTACTGAGCGTAAACTGCATTAGCCTGCATGAGAGGAATTTGAGAAACAGTTTTATTCATCCTGGCCATTAATCATGTTGCACGGCTTTACGGTCTTAAAGCATGATATATGTCGATTAGCGATAGGAGGAAAAGACGCTCTGTGCGCTTCAGTGACTGCTGCATGGTTTTACTCATTTGTGGGCTGTTCTTTGGAACTAAAGGCAGTGATGCGAACTGGAGGTGCTGTTGAATGGTCTAAAGGGGTCCGTGCACATAGATTACCGATGAGTTAGGGACAGAACAGAAGCCATGAACACTGGGATCTCCTACAAGATCACATGATGCATATGCAGAACCAGAATTCTCATGCTACTGGGGGTGTGATGTGATCAGAATACTGAGGAGATTTGGAGTTTGCTAAGGGTCCCCAGCTCAACAAAGGGCATCCTCAACGTTGTGTTCAGCCTTCCCTGTGGGATGAAGGAAATTTTCTGAAGCAGAATTGAGAAATTCTAGACCTGGTTTGTGTGACTGAATCCTTGCCACTGTTTAAATGAAAAACAAATGTGATGTTATATATAAGCATTGGAAAGTTCCTCTTGAAGCTAACATTTTCTGTTATTATAGGTTTGATGGTACATGTTTATAAATTCTTTTTTTTTTCAACCATACCGAAATGATATCACTGCTGTTTACTTGAAAATGTGTTTTTAATTATTACATTGAAATTACACAACATTTTTAGAGGTTTTCATAAGCGTGTGTGTGACCGCATCTCCAATTCGGCCTTTGTGAAAGCTGGGAAGACAGTTTAGTCCTTTGGTGTTCATAGTACAGTTATGTCAGCATAAAACAAATTAAACTGACCATGTAGCAATACATTCCCAGTGACAAATAACATTTCTGATTTCAGGCTCAGTATAAAATCTGATTTCAGTCTTGTCTGAATGGGCCTTAAGGTGAGAAATATTAGGTGAGGTAAGGTGAGATATTTAGAGCATGATTATGAAATCCAGGCTGAAAGGATGAGTGGGTTGCACTAATTTTCTGTGATTTTGGAAACAATGAGCAGAGTTTACCCATCCCATACACTGATTGTGTGGGGGGCCACTGCTGGTTGCTTGGCACGCTGCTAAAAAAAGTTTAAAATATTCTGGCTCCCTGAGATTTTGCCTCAGAATCATGGGTCACGTTGTCTGATTTTATGGGCTTATTTCTGCCAGTTTGGACTGGAATTCTGAGCTCGTTTTATCACGTCCATTGTGGGGAAACGAAATTAAAAGGTATTTTAGAAAAAGATACAGAAATAGTATGAAACCAGTTTGTTTAGGGTTTTTTGTGCTCTTCCCCCAGGAACAGACAGAGTCTGCAATTATCTTAATTACTTATTTTGTGATCGGTTTTAAGTAGGTTTTTGCTTCCTCTTGATTCATGAGAGCAGTGTTTTTGTAGCGGCTGCCTCTGGGAGCCAGGACCAAGGTGTAGCTGTGACCTCGCTTTCTGTCACAGGCTGCAGGAAATGGGAGTAAAATGCATTTTTGTTCCTTTGCGGCCTGTGAGGTTGGCAGGCCGAACCTGCAGTGTGGGGGGGGGGGGGGGGGGGGGGG
>JAODJW010000050.1:5554294-5616312 GCA_026777045.1 Hyperopisus bebe
TGTAAGCCTTAAAATATTTGATAAATTTAGGGAAAAAACTGAATACAATGATCAGCTGTGAGTGTTTCTATTAGAGAATAATTCTCACTGACTCAAATCCCCTGTCACTAAAGGTATGAAAAGAGCGGCATTAATTTCAGGGTGACCATTTATTTGATGACTAGATAGGAAGTGGAGCTCGTAGCTTTAAAGCGTAATAATAAGCTCTGGGAGATTGCGCTGCCCTACTCTGTTCCTGCTTATAATTATCGGCTTATCCTATAATCCAGCGGTTGCCGCATTTGCGCTCGCATATTAAAGGGGGAGCCACACATGCTTGTGTTCGTACTCCCAGGGTCCCAATGCTCTGGTGACGTACGCCATCATCAGCGGCGCCAACGACAGCTTCCGCGTCAACCCCGAGTCGGGCGAGCTGATCGCCACCAAGCGCCTGGACCGGGAGAAGCGATCCAAGTACTCGCTGCTGGTGCGGGCCGACGATGGGAAGCAGTCCTCGGACATGACGGTAAACATCGCGGTCAGCGACGTCAACGACCACACGCCACGCTTCTCACGCGGCATATACTCCTTCGACATCCCAGAAGATACAGCTCCAGGTATGAGGCACCTTTTATTACCTTTGTTTGCTCCATAAATCGGTAATCTATTCGAATAATTCAAATCAGGGCTTAAGCCACAATATAATAGAGAATTAGGTAACACTTTACATAAAGTGTACCTTCATAATGGATTTATAACGCATTCACAGAACAGTAACACTTTACCAGAGGGGCCACAATTAACTTAATTACTCAGTTACAGTACTGCTCAAAAATAAATAAACTAATACAGTTTCTGCATGATATACATGACACGATGGGTTTATTATGCATTAATAACAAACTGGTAATGATTTACATTGATGGCACCATCATAATGCATTTATAATGCAGGCACAGAACATTACAGTAAGTGCGGCATCATATTAAGGCATACTTTCATGCCCCTTATTAATGTTCTATGAATGCATTATGAATGTGTTTTGAAGGTGCACTTAAGGTAAAGTGTTACTGAGAATTAATTACATAATTTTGACATTAACACTTCAGCTACACTTATGCTAAAGCTTAAACTAAGCTTTTATATGAAATGCTAGTAATATCATAATTGCCCGTTTTTCTAACATTTTAACATCTCTGAAACAGGCTCCATTGTGGCAGCGGTTTTGGCCAGTGACGAGGACTCGGAGGCCAACGGCGAGGTGACATACTCCCTGGAGGAGGACGAGGAGGACAGCGCCTTCTTCCTGAATTCAGTGACTGGAGTCTTCAATGTGTCGCGGCCGTTGGACTACGAGGCCCAGCAGTTCTACGTCCTGACGGCGCGGGCCGAGGACGGGGGAAGGCGGGCAAGCTCGGTGCGAGTGTATTTCAACATCCTTGACGTCAATGACAACCCCCCCGTGTTTGGGAGCGGCGCCTACAGCGTTTCGGTGGCGGAGGACCTGCCTGTGGGATCCAGCGTGGTCAGTTTGATGGCCAGCGATGCTGATGACGGTATGACAGTTGTTATATGGGGCAGCTATTATACACAGCGGACTGTTGTACGTATGAATTTACTATTATAGAGAGACTGTATAAGCGGTCATATGGGTACAGTTTGGTACAAGATAGCTATGACTCTAGAAGCTTGTACATGGTAGCTGCATGTGGGCAGTATTTTAAAGCTGCTCGTTTCATAAGTTATGGTAAAAAATGACTTTGGAGGGAAATGTGGTGTGATTGATTCACTCCTGCTGTTCCTGGGCTTATACGGTCATGGACACTCAACAGGCAACTTGTCTCACTCACAAATGAATCACATTGCTCTGCATGACCCAGAGTCTGCAGTATGGATGTGAGGACATGGCTTTGGTTAAGACTCTCAGCCTCAGATTTCATGGGTGTTTTCGTCTGCGAGGCCGGAGCTGAGGTTTAAAGTAGCGTGAGTTTCACATTAAACTTGGGTCAGAGCGGCACAGATGTTAAGTGCCAAAATATCTGCAGCTCTTCAACAAGGCGAGGCTGATGACTGGGAAGAAAACATCTGCAGGCCTTAAACAGCCTAAATAGAACCATACATGCACTGCTTATATCTACTGTAGAACATTCTATATATAAAACCCTAATTCTGATGGAAAAAGCAATTTAGCATGATAAGAATATCATTTCTGTCAATACAAATTACAAAGATTAAATTAGCCTGTGGTTTTGATAACCAGAGTATTGTATACTTTTGCGAATGAGTAATATTTATTATGCCAGCTGCTTCTCTGTGAATAATTCAATTGTTATTATATTGCACATTGTAGTAATTCCTAACATTTGGGCCTAATTAATATTAATATTCATTACCAATTAACTTTATATTCAATCTTACAGCCGCATTGTTACTTAATATGTGTAATACTGTTAGAAATTTATATATTAAAGTAATACTTTTCACTGATGCAATACATAAAGTTTTTATCTGCAAAGAATTATACTAAAGCACCTGGAAATTGTTATAATTTGAGGTAATTTGTTTTGCTTTTTTGTGTGTTATTTTATAACATACATTAGCCGAAAGGATTTTTTTCTTATGATACTAGAAGCTTTTGATCATGTAATAACTTAATTTGTTTTCACTAAAAACAAATTATTTGCTGCACAAAGTACTTGGTAGCCTTACATACAGTGTTATTAATGTACATTAATGATTTGTTAAAAGAGAAGTGTTTGAAAGACTAACATCTGTGTTTCTCGTGTGTCCTGTTAGGTGAGAATGCGAAGCTCCTGTACAGCATCGCCTCTGGAGATCCACGGGCCAGTTTTCATATCGATGAGACTGGAGTTCTGAAGACCAGGAGAAGCCTGGACAGGGAGACTCAGTCGTTCTATAACCTGGAGGTCAGGGCCCATGACCTCGCTGACCCCCCCATCACTCGGTTCAGCAGCACCGCACAGGTTTCCATCATTCTGCTGGATGTGAACGACTGCTCTCCCAGCTTTACTTCCCAGAAGACGGTCTACGTCAAGGAGAACACGCCGGTGGACACGGTGGTCTTCACCGCTCAGGCCACAGACTGCGACAGCGGGCGTAACAGCTATGTGGAATACTCCCTTGGCCGCACCTTCAGGAATAAGTTCAGTGTTGGAGCCATTGATGGACACATCAGGCTCATTGGAGAACTGGACAGAGAGGAACGCTCAAGCTATGCGGTCAGCATTGTGGCGAGCGACAAGGGGGAGCCGCCACGCTCTTCAGAGATGGATGTTATGATCGTCGTCCTGGATGTCAATGACAACACGCCTATATTCAGTCAGACTGTGTACAACATCGAGATCGAGGAGAGCATTCTATTGGGCACTGAGGTGCTCCAGGTGTCTGCTACTGATGCAGATGAGGGGACCAACGGTCAGATCCTGTTCTCGCTTGTTGATGGGGACAGCGGTTCAGATTTCAGGATAGACTCCATCACCGGGACTGTCACAGTTGCCAGGGCGTTAGACCGGGAAAGGAGGCCCTCCTATTCCCTGGTTGTCAAGGCATCAGACCGTGGGAGCAGTCCAATGACGGACCGGGCCAAGGTCAACATCGTGTTACTCGATGTGAATGACTGTGCACCGTGGTTTGAACTGTCTCCTTATACGATCAGAGTCCAAGAAAATCTTCAGCATCCACCAAAGGATGTTCTACAGGTGAGTGCTTTCCAGCATCAGGGTATGAACTGTCTATTAGGGATTGAAATGCGCTTGATCGTAAGTAGCCTTAACCACTGTAAGACAATGAAGAAAGGGTACCATTTAGTTGGGTCATTAAGCGGTTCGGTCCAGACTTCTGCGCACAGTCTTTAAAGGGTATATCTGTCAGAAGGATCTAGACTTCATTGTACCAATGTGAGAGTGATTCAGGAACAAGATCTTTTGTCTTTAACCAATGAGGGCTCACCCACAGGTCATGGTAACCAATGAGGGCTCACCCACAGGTCATGGTAACCAATGAGGGCTCACCCACAGGTCATGGCGCGGGATGACGACCAAGGAGAAAACGGCCAAGTCAGCTATATGCTAAGCGAAGGAAATGGGGCGGGTGTGTTCAGCCTCACGGCTGACGGTCACCTGAGCGTGACCCGGAGTCTGGACCGTGAAACCCAGGAGACGTACACCTTAATCATCACAGCCAGTGACTCTGGTAAGAGCACGTGCAACAAATATTACTGCACATACAGAGCTGTGTATTGTATATGTATTGTAATATATGTGCACTTGATGTGTCTGCACTTCCCATATTTATCTATCCATCCATCCAGCACTTATCTTTGGAGCCTATACAAGATGGTCTACAGCATAAGGGAAACGAATGGGCGTCCAATCTATTGCTGGACATACACACATACATACATACATACTATAAGCAATTTTTACATGCCAGTCACGTAATTGCACGTCTTTGGACAATAGAGGGAAACAAGCACTCATGTTCCCAATTCAAATTGGAGCTGTTTTGTATAGTTTTCTTACTAATATTGCATGCATGTCCCAGTTCGAGAAAGCTGCATTCGAAAAGGTGATGTAATTGATAGAGAGGTCAAGGCCAGTTAGCCAATTAGTGCAGATCATTTGTGGGCCTTTCGCCACTTGTTGGACTGGACTTTCACGGAAAAAAGCCTTGAGTCTTAACTCAATGGAGATGGTGAGTTTGTTCAGCTGTAATCACCTTAAAAGTTGGCTCTTCCAGTTAGTCTGTGATTTACACAGTTTCTGTAACATAGGTGCTTAAACTGTAGAGAGTACATTTTTCCTTAAATAACTCTGTACCTTCTTTTATTGGTTTTTTTGAAGGCGGACAGCTCTGGCTCTGAGTATTCAACAATTTTTAACTGTAGGTGTTTGTATATTTTGTGGTATTACGTATTCATTTTCTAGAAATTTGCCAGGATTGTTATAATAACTATATTTTTGAAAACTTTGTTTGCATAGTCAGAAAGGAAAGGTCTATCCTGCAGATTTTTTTTAAAAAATATAATTTAATATAATTTATTTAATATTAAATTTTTTTATTTAATTATATAATACTGATTGATATATTTTCACATGCTGATTGTTCTGTTTTTATCTAGAAGTTATGGTATTGATTTCGGTATATCCATTTAGTTAAATATTGTATTTGATTGGCAACATAGTAATAGAGAAAGTTTGGTAAGCCTCATCTTCCCTCATTTGTAATTGTATTTGTAATGTTTATAATGGTCACCAGACTTTTCAATTACATCTACAGTTGTTTGCCAGTCACATGCACGGGCAGTTGTATGACTGTCACATGGATTTACTGTAATTTTAATGCAGGTAATTTTACATCCAAATCTTACATTTATCTTTTAATCCAGATGTACTTGAGACATGTTAGCTAATTCTACACCATGATATTCTGTAAAAACTGTCACTTAGAATCAGTAAATTTCACTTTTAACATGCTTTTTTGGAAGCCATGCAAGATTAGGATTTCTCATTGTCCTCTACAGATTATTATTATTATTATTATTATTATTATTATTATTATTATTATTATTTTCTAATCCTTGTCATGGTATAGAAACTTTGCAATAGTTATATTTACTGGGAGACACGACTCCATATATTTGGTTTATATGGTGAGTTTGTTTTCGTATGTAATATATTCCAATTCATATTAGATCTGCTTCAGCATGGTATTGGGTGGAGGTAAATGTGCATGTGACCTGTACTGGAGACCCTTAGTGGCAAATGACAATGACATTGGAAACCCAAGCAGCTGATGACAGGGTGAGATGTACTTAGTCTAAGAGCCACTTTAGCAGTCTCACCTCACGTTTGTCATGAAGTGAACGGAGCCAAATACGGCTTCCAGTTTAGTGGATGCTGGCTGGAGATAATATGGCTGGTCGTGATTTTATTGGTGTTTGTTTAAGCTTTTTAAGGTTACAGAACTTGTGATGGTCACTGGTTTGCATCTCAAGAAAGGAAGCTTCTTTAGCTTCGAGAAAATGACTTGATCTGAAGAGACGCAGTAAAACACATGGGTATAGTACAGCAGCGGGTGCTGGTGGAGAATTTCGGATACTAATGTCAGACAATATCATTAATTAACTAATTAACATGATGCAATGGATAATCATGGACAATAAAGTGCAAGTAAAGACATCAGAGCAGCTCCAGTTCTGTTTGGGTTAAATTTTAAAACATTCATTGAACATATTGATAAATACTACACAGCTCCCTGGACCAAATTGTCCCATTCATAGGGTGCAACAACAGGCTAGATTTGTTTTCCCATTGGTTAATTTAAGTTAGTTAGCCTCCATGACTTGATGCTGTTAGTGTTAACTGACTGACTTGTGATAGGTCTTCATCATGCTTGGAAACTTCTTTGGCATCTCCTGGAAGATGCAGTAGCTGTCGCGTGCTCCCTGGTGACCTCGTCATACGTTTGTGTGTTTCCTGGAGTGCATCAGAGACCATGGAAGGAGACTTAGGAATGTAATTCATCCCGAGAAGATCAAAGGTCATCTGTCAGCTGGACCAGGAGCTTGTTAGTTCAGGCATGTTACCAAGGTGGAGCTTGGAAGGGTGCGCAGACATTGAGGTCAGCCTGGACTTCAGGCATTACTGCTTCCTTCCTACCAATCACTGATGCCTGTTTTAGTCATCACTCTCTCCTCAATCCTCCTCTCTCCCTTTATAGCAAAGCACGCTCCGCAACATTGTTCAGCTTAGTGTAATCTTAATTTCTACAGAATGTTCTGGAAGGTGAACCATCTGGTACAGCTTGTTGAAGGGGATTCTTGCCAAAGAGTTACATATAAGTAGGCAGTCAAAAGCTCGACATCTTACTGAAATACCTTCTCGTAGAGTGCTTTGGGAGATATCTAGG
Source organism: Hyperopisus bebe (assembly GCA_026777045.1). Taxonomy (NCBI): domain Eukaryota; kingdom Metazoa; phylum Chordata; class Actinopteri; order Osteoglossiformes; family Mormyridae; genus Hyperopisus; species Hyperopisus bebe. Next base: position 5,561,204 of record JAODJW010000050.1, read on the forward strand.
TGCCGGCTGTCAGATGAGAGATATTTATAACTCACAAGGACACGCTATAAAATACTCCATTCATGCACAATACAACAGTTACATGCGGTGGGAATCACCGACTCGTGTCCTGTAAGGACTTATTGGGGAGCAATACGGAGGAGCATTTACCATAATCACAACATGAACCGTGTCCAACACACTGAGGAAAGACAAACCAGCTCAAATTCTCAAAGCGTTCAGCAGGACATGACAGATTAAAAGATATTTTAATCATACTTTGAAAAGTAATTTCCCCCTGATATTTAGATCTAGCTTGACGTTGGCACTCCCCTTCCTTTTGGGCAGTGAGGTTGTTACGCTTGGAGGGAGTGGAACTCCGGCCCAGGATACAGATCCTTGGCTCTGTCAGCGTCGCTCTGATTACTCAGTGCCAGTTTTGTAATTGCTGAAGGTTTGTAACACGCTGACTGCACATCTTCTTGTATCAATCAGTTGTTTTAGTCTGGTGATTTTTAGTCCTAGAATTTCCCCTCTTAACACGTATGAGAGGAGTGACATACATAAACAAAATCAAAGGAAGGTAAAAAGGTGATTTTGCTGATTGACGATTTTTGGGCAACACCACATCTCCCTTACTGTCTATCCTGGATGGCTGACTGGAGGGGTGGGCAGGAGGGGGGGTGGCAAATCATCCTTTATTTGGGTTGCTGATTGGATGGCTCAGAATTCTCTGTATAGATTGGCAGCGATGGATTATAAACGGCCCTCTTCCCGCAGGGGAATGCTTGGTTTATTTTTCAGGAAATTATATACTATAATAATTTTCTATTTAAGCACCCCAAGTGTGGCATATATTTATCGGGCTAGTAAAGTTTGTGAGAGACAGATTGACCAATTTATTTTGATCTCAGCTGTCTTGATACCATTGGCATTGGAGAGAGTTTGAGATCGTGTAGAACTTAATTATTTAAATACAAATATCTGTTGATTGGGGGGGGGATGAATGAAGCCAAATTAAATACTGGGTGGGGGGGCACACCCCCCTGGTTCCTATGTCCCTGCTTGCAGTGAAAATGATGTTGATGCAGAAAAGGATACTGGTGTTAGAAGGTCATAGAAAGTGTTCCTGGTGTGAAGAACTACTGGTATTACAACAGAGTTGAGGGGAGAGAAGCAAAGGACAGCTCTTTTGGCATCAGCGTGGGGAAAAGTACGCATGAAAATAAAATGGGAACAGTGTCATGGAACAGGATATGTCTGGGGCTGGGCTTTGGGCCTGGGGGGTATTTAATGGGTCTGTGACAGAGAAAAATCAGTCTCATATACTGGGTGAAATAAGGTGAACATGGGATCATGATTATCAAGAGATATTTTGTATTTTACAACAGAATATAAGTAGAGATTTGACCGGTGGTTCAGTGGGATGCTTGGTGACATCGGTGGGTGGGCAGCTGTCTGTGGAGTCACAGAGTCTGACTGGTTAGAATTAACCTGGAAGGTCATGTGACACTGGAAGCTAAACCCGGGGTCACAGAGGGTAACAAGGCACAGCACTGCACTGGGGTGGCCGTCATGACACTGCTGATTGCTGATTGCACTGCAGCCACAGATCAGCTTCAGTATCACTGCAGAATCAGATCAGTGATCTGCCTCATTAAGGGGACGTATTTCAGTATACCACTTAGTACCTGCTTTATCCTCCCCTTGTTTTACCTCTTTAGATCTATCGATTTCTTTGCCCGTCTGTAGAGGATTGCAGTCCAAATATATTTACGAGTGTGCTCTTTCAGAATTCCATATATTCCATGAAGTTGTTATTCCGTTCACTTCAATTTCATGTGAGCTTTTCAGCAATTTTGAGAACGCTGTAAATGTTTCCGCATCTGGCTATGATTCTGCCATAATTCACACTGCTTGTGGCTCACAGCTGACCGTGCTGGATTGATTCTGAGTGCCACAGTGTAACACGTCCCCCGCCCCCCCCAACACGAGTATATCCCCCAGGCTGGTTTTTGTTTCTCATGGAAATCACACTTTTACTTGCACAGAACAAGGATTTGCATTGAGATTATTATTGTTGTTATTGAGTTAATCTCCAGTTAGTGCTTTGCGGATCACAAACGTTACCATTCACTGTAAATGACGTCTGATTTCACTTGAAAGTTATTGAAAGTATCACAGATTTTTGTTGCTTGAGAGGAAAATCTAGATGTCTAGAGTCTAGATGTCTGATTTTTCCTTAGTTTAATACATTTATTAACACATTTATAACCACAGTATTGTCAGCCATTGGACTATTAAATTAAGGTTTCATTTACACTTTATATATCAGTTTGTTTAAGGTTATTTTTTCCTACTGAAATACAGGTGTTACTTACATAATGAAAAAGTTACATTTACGAAATAATAGCAAGCAAACCTGCAAGTAGGTTTTGCATTCACTTACCATTAATCCAGCTTCAGAGCATAGAAAGTCTCCACTAGGGGCAGTGGAGAGTCACCAGTTGATGTGAGAACAGCCTCCGTGAAATGGGAAGGATCTCCCCAGAGCTGGAGTTGGACTTGAATCTATAACCCTGTGGATTATAGCAGGTTATAATGCGTTATACTGCCCGCACTCTTTCAGGAGAATGTGTTGATCCAGAAACAAACCCCCTCTTCCCCATGTTGATATTTTCTGCAGGGTCTCCATCTCTCAGTGGCTCTGGCACGGTGACCGTCCTCGTCAGTGACGTCAATGACAATGGCCCACAGTTCTCCTCGCTTTCCTTCCATACCTCCGTGGCAGAGGACGCTCCCACGGGCTCCGACGTCCTGCTGGTCGCCGCTTCTGACGCCGACGCCGGCCTCAACGCGGCCATCAGGTGGGAGGGTGTGAGAGGGAGGTTTCCCTGGGTGCTGGGACTTCCAATCTGCCCCCCCTGCTGGGGTGTCCCAGGTTCAGTTTAGGAGCAGGGCCTTGGGATTAGCAAACGGAATAATGAAGACGTTAATTGGCAGTGACAGAACAATCAGTGCTCATTATGGCTTTAATAAAGCACAAAATGATTCATAATCTTTTACCTCCTGTTTTCTCACATCATTAAGTCTTTTTTTTCCATCCAAGTTTTTAATTTTTGTTTGTTTTATATGGTTATATGGAAGACCTTGCAGGGTGCATACATAGATAACTATGTCACAAATTTTTGAATTTCTTTATTTTCTAAAATGCTGAGGACAGTATTTCACCGCTACACCAAAACGGAAAGTAGCATGTCACATGAAAACTTAGTATGCAGTTCAACTGTAGCAAATTTCCTTGCAGAGGACACTGGATTCGTATATCTCTGTTCTAGAAATTATTTGGCTTGAACATTCAGTAATAAAGTTAAATATTTTGCTCGGAATAATTAATCATTGTTTTACATTCTGAAGAAATATAAGTGTCTACTGGAATATTCTAGCACAAATGAGGGCACTATACACAGGACAGGCTTCCAGTGCTGCCCCCTATGTGACCATTCTGGTATTTCCTCTCTTTAAATTTCTGGGTTCCCTTTACAAACACAGTCACATGAATGGAGTATAATTTCCATGGATAATTCTTCTCACATTTTCTTCTCCAGCTACAGCTTGTCAGGAGGGCATGGGCAGTTCTCCATCAACCCCACGACTGGCCAGATCATAACCAGCGCTCTGCTGGACCGTGAGGTCCAGAGCCACTACACGCTGGTAGTGCTGGCATCCGATGGTGGGCTGCCCCATCCTGCCTCGGGCACCGCCACCGTCCAGGTGGAAGTGGGCGACGTGAACGACAACCCGCCTCGCTTTCACTACCACCCGTATGTCACCCACGTGCCAACACCCACCCCTGCAGGTGAGTCTCACTAACAGCAGACTCACTACCAACCGTCCCAGACAGTAATAGCCAATATCACATGAAGCCTCATCAAAATAGAATTGAAAGAATTACACTTTAATTAATATTTAATATGAAATTACGACAGAATAATATATATATAATACATTATAAAATAGTAACCCAAACCTTTGTTAGCAAAATAACTGAGCAACTTTAAAGCTAGCTATTGAACAATTGAGTTGTTGGTGTGTCCTGTAATGGACTGACATTTTATTTGGGGGGGTGTTCTATTTTATGTCCTGTGCTGCCTGGGACACCCACTAGGACCTCCCACTCTGGGACCCTGTGCAGCAGGGGTGTCTAACTGCAGTCCTGGGGGGCTGGAGCCCTGTGTAGCTTAGTTCTTTCCCTTTTCCACCACAAATGATTCACAAATGACTCAAGAGCTGTGTGGTAATTAGCACAAGGAGTTGAATCAGGTGAGTTAAATGAGGGGAAACCCAAAAAACTGTGCAGGGCTCCGGCCCCCCAGGACTGGAGTTTGACACCCCTGCTGTACAGGATCAGAGGTGGATGGGACGGTTGCACCATTCACATTAGCACATTTACCTTCATAAACAATGTAATATTCTACGTACAGCAGAGTCTCGCTTATCCGACATAAACGGGCCGGCAGAAAATTGGATAAGCCGAAAATCTCGGATAATGGGAGATGTTAAGTCAAAGCCTATTAAACATCAAACTCTGTTATAATTTTACACATTACTAACCTAATAATCATGTTTTACAACAAATCAACAGAAAAAAATTTACTGAAAAAATGAACTTACAGTCACAGAATTGTCTGAAGTTAAATACAGTATGTACTGTACGTTCGGGATGACTAATTAGCTGCGGGAGCAACAAAAAATAGACCACGCTCACACTCGCAATTTGCAGTTCTTGTTGCCGATTGATGCCGATTTTTTTTTTTTGCGTTGGGACGTCGGATAATGCGGAATGTTGGATAAGCGAGACTCTACTGTATAAGAATTCAATAATAATTTAGCTGCTGTCGTTTTATTACGCACAGGTTCCTTAGTGTTTGCTGTGACAGTGACAGATGACGACACAGGATCCAATTCCCAGCTGTTCTATTCCTTGACTGGTGGGCACTCTGAGAAGTTCCAGATTGACCAGGCAAGAGGCACCATCACAGCCAATGAAAAGCTGATAACCAGCAAGGAGGTCACCCTCACCGTTAGTGTGAAAGACCGTGGGGACAACCCCAAGTTTGACACAACCACAGTCACTGTCAGGTTTGCGTCAGGAGAGGAATTCCCAGTCATAAAACCAGGGCAGTCTGCTTTCACATTCCCTGAGAGTCAAGCAACAGGAACACTTGTTACGAAAGTCACAGGATTCTCCAAAAGAGGCGGGGATTTAACATACTACGTTGCAAGTGGAAATCTTGACAATGCATTTTATTTGGACCAGCAAACTGGAGAATTATCCATCAAGAATGCTCTGGATTTTGAGAAAATCCAGAATTATGTGCTTTGGATCGAGGCCAGGGACCAAGGTTTCCCCCCTTATTCTGCATACAGGAAGGTAGATATAACCGTTCTAGATGTCAATGATAACTATCCAGTATTTGAACAAAAGCCTTTTCAAGCCCAGCTATTAGAAAATCTTTCACCACAGAGAGTTGTTGTAGTGTCAGCAGTGGACCATGACAGTGGGCCTAACGGTCAAATAGATTATACCATCATCTCTGGCAACAATGAGAACTGCTTTGTAATTGACCAATCCACTGGAGAAATCCGAACCACTAGGCCTCTGGATCGAGAAAAAACAGCTCAGTTTGTATTGAGTGTCAAAGCAACAGATCAAGGTACCCCTCCAAAAAGCTCCACAGTTGATGTTATCATAACAGTTCTGGATGTGAATGACAACAGCCCAAGGTTCTCCAAGATCTTCAGTGCCTCGGTGCCTGAAAGCGCCCCGATTGGCTATACAGTCACACGTGTCACAACCTCAGACGAAGATGCTGGAGCAAACGCAGTAAGTCGTTACTCCATCTCTAGTACCAGTCTTCCTTTCTCTATTAATTCCGAAACTGGTGACATTAGCATTAGACGTCCTTTGGATCGAGAAGTCACTGATCGCTACATTGTTAAAGTATCAGCTCATGACTCGGGCTGGACTGTTAACACTGATGTCACAATATTTGTAACAGATGTTAATGATAATGCCCCGAAGTTCAGCAAACCATCCTACTACCTTGAATATCCTGAACTCGCACCCGTTGGGTCCGTTGTGATTCTTGTTAATGCCACAGACCCCGATGAAGGCCTTAATGGGCAAGTGTTCTATTTCATCAGATCTCCGACTGCATTCTTCCAAATTAATACAAGCTCTGGGGAGATCCTCGTTAAACAGCCCCTGAGATATAACAATTCCACCGTACCTGGCAATCTTAACATTAACCGCCATGATTTCATCGTAACAGCATCAGACAGGGGAGCAAAACCTTTATTGGCTGAGACAACCGTCACTGTAAACATTGTGAAAAGAAATGACTTCCCACCTCAGTTTGAATACTCCAATTATTATACACCAGTTACAAAAAGCGCCAGAGTGGGAACAAATCTGATTCAAGTGAGAGCCACTGATGATACTAACTTCAGCCCGATCTCTAAGATGGCATACTCAGTATCAGGAGGCAACAGCTCTAGTAAGTTTCATCTGGACAGCCTGAGTGGCTGGATTACTGTATCTTCATCGCTGGCATCTGATGTCAGTAAAGTTTTCCACATTGAAGTCACAGCTACAGATAATGGGAATCCACCACTTTCATCCAAAGCTACCGTGCGTGTGGAGGTGACCGAAGAGAACCTCAGCACGCCAGAGTTTACACAGAACCATGTCACCGCCACTGTCCCTGAGAGCTTCAGCATTGGAACCACCATCAGGACGCTCTTAGCGAGAGATGTGGACAGTGCAGTGAACGGTCGTGTCACATATGGCATCATCTCTGGGAATGAGGAAGACTATTTCTCACTGAATAGCACAACAGGAGCCTTAATCTTAAGTCAGCCCTTGGACTATGAAAAAAATAAGTCTCATACACTTAGGATTTCTGCTACTGATGGTGGTTGGATTGCAAGGACTGGCTATGCCATGGTCACCATCCATGTGACTGATGTGAATGACAATCCTCCTGCTTTTGACTCTGAGGAGTACTTCCCAACCGTTCAAGAGAATGTCCCCAGCGGTACAGTAGTCATGAGATTAAACGCGACTGACAAAGACTCTGGTGCAAATGCTTTAGTGGCGTATGTAATTCAATCCTCTGATAGCGACTTGTTCATAATTGACCCAAACACAGGAATTATCACCACGCAGGGCTTCTTGGATTATGAAGTCAAACAAGTCTACCGTTTAACCATAAAGGCTTTTAACGTCCCAGATGAAGATCGCTGCAGCTTTGCAAATGTCAACATCCAGCTTAAAGGGGTAAATGAATACATCCCCCGCTTTGTGTCAAAGCTGTATTATTTTAAGGTATCTGAAGCGGCTCCCAAAGGGACAGTGGTAGGGGAAGTTTTTGCAAGTGACCGCGACCTGGGAGAGGATGGAGAAGTCCACTATCTTATATTTGGGAAGAGCCGGAGGAAGGGTTTCGGAATACACAAAACCACAGGGCAAATTTACGTCATGGGCCACCTTGATCGAGAAAAAGAGGAAAAAGTCTCCCTAACGGTGCTGGCAAAGAATGCAGGATGCATAAGAGGAGCAGATATTGATGAGGTATTGGTGAACATCACCATTCTGGATGCTAATGATGCCCCTGTCTTCAGCTCAGAGGTATACAGCGTCAAAGTGGCTGAAGCCCTTTCCATTGGCAATATTGTGATATCAGTCTCTGCCACGGATTCTGACTCCATTCCAAGCTGGAACACATTCTCTTATTCATTAACAAATGATAATGATAAGATTGACTTCTCCATCAATCCTCAGAATGGTCAGGTTTCAGTAGCAGCTGAGCTTGACAGGGAATCTGTACCTGTTTACAATGTCACCCTACTTGCTGTGGATTCCGGCTCACCTCCTGCGACTGGAAGTGCCACCCTGATTGTGACCCTGGAGGATATCAACGACAATGGCCCCACTATTGTGACCACCAGTGGAGAGGTTTTGGAGAACCAACACCCTGGAACACCAGTCATGACCCTACAGTCCACTGACCCAGATCTACCCCCGAATCAAGGGCCGTATACATATAGTCTGGTTGCTGCTGGTTCATGGGCAAACTATTTTGACCTCAGTCCCAGTGGATTGTTGTCCACACGACGAGAAATTGACCGGGAACAAGTGAGCGATTTCTTCCTTCCCATAGTGATCAGGGACTCTGGCATCCCACAAATGTCTTCCACGGGAACAGTTCACATCAGAGTTGCCGATCAAAATGACAATCCCTCAAAGTCCAGGACAGTGTCGATCTTTGTGTATTATTTTGGGACAATGTTCCCTGAGGGTTCTCTAGGCAGTGTGAAACCCCAGGATCCTGATGTGGACGATGTCTTCCGCTGTTTTCTTATCCCGGGTGGGGCCAGCATCTTTACCATCTCAGCAGACTCATGTGACCTCAGTTCCAGTGCCCGCTCCACAGATGAAACCTTTCACCTGGTAGTCAACAGCAGTGATGGCGTGCATAGCAGCGTCAACAACCAGGTGCAAGTCATCTTCATGGGCTTCAGCAACGCCACTGTTGACAACAGCATCCTGATTCGCCTCCGTGTCCCAACTGTAAAGACCTTCCTCACTAACAGCTACCTGACTTTCCTGCAAGTGGCTAACTCGCAACTAGCTGGCCTCGGGTCCAATGTGCAGGTCTATGGAGCTTTTGAACGAGATAGCCAGACCTATGTGATGGTGGCAGTGAAGAGGGGCTATAACCAGTATGTTCGCCCCAGTGGTGTAGCCACATTTTTCCAGAGCATTAAGGATGTCCTCCATCGTAAGAGTGGGGTAGAAATTGATCAAGTAGACTATGATCCCTGCACCTGCAACCCTTGCCAGAATGGGGGTTCCTGCAGGAGGCGTCTTGCTGTGGGGCCTGAGATGAAGGTAGAGGAGAGCATGCCCATTATCCTAGTTTCTAACCAGCCCCTACAGCCCTACGCTTGCAGCTGCCTGCCTGGTTATACAGGGATGCTGTGCGAGGCTGATATCGATGAGTGCCGGCCAGCTCCTTGCCACAATGGTGGGACCTGCCACAATCTTGTGGGCGGGTTCTCCTGCACATGCCTCGAGGGCTTCACCGGAATGGCCTGCGAGCGGGACATCAACGAATGCCTGTCCAAGCCCTGCCAGAATGGAGCACTCTGCCAAAACTACCCTGGATCCTTCAAATGCCACTGTAAATCAGGATTCACAGGTATGCTTTGTCTCTACACTACCTTGTTCATTATTAATGAATTGTAACGCATCTGTTATCTCAATAGCTACTATATTTGGTTATGATTGTACCTGAGTAACAAATGAGTCACTACTACATGTATTGTAAAGTGTGTTGTAAATATTGCCTTGTTTTGTGCGTGTGGTTTGCATGTTCTCTCCATGTTCTATGCGTGTGGTTTGTATGTTATCTCCATGTTCTGTGGGTTTCCTCTGAGATTCCCTCCCAGAGTCCAAATATATGCTAGATTAGTAGATTAATTGGTGTCTCTGAATCGTATGAACCACAGTGTATGATTGTGTGTGTGTGAAGGTGTTGTATATCACTGTTGTCAAACTGCAGTCCTGGGGGGCAGGAGCCCTGCACATTTTTGGGTTTCCCCTCATTTAACACACCAGATTCCACTCCTTGTGCTAATTACCACACAGTTCTTGAGTTGAATCATGTATAGTGGAACAGGGAAAGAACTAAGCTACACAGGGCTCCGGCCCCCCAGGACTGCAGTGAACTAAGCTAGCCAGGGCTCCAGCCCCCCAGCATTGCAGTTTGACACCCCTGATGTATGTGCTCTGTGATGGCCTCGCATCCCATCCAAGGTGCCCCCCAGACTTGTGCTCCAGGCTTCAGGCCCCCTGCGAGCCTGTCATGGATAAGTGGTTAGAAGATGGATGGATTGAAACATGTTTATTTCCAGTTATTTGTAATATTGATTCGTCTTGCCTATGTTCCAGATAAAATCCCAATATAGTTTTTGTTCAATTCTCAGTAAAATCCTGAACCGTGAAATTTTGGGCAGCATATGGAAATGTGTTGTTTTCATTACTATAGCCATTTCCAAAATGACTTGCACAGTCTACCTTTCACACTTTTCCCAGTTATTCAGCTGGATATTATTAGTTAAGGGATTTTGACTCCTAGCTCAAATGTTTTTTCAGAAGATTTCTTGCGAGTTCACCTGGCAGACTTTTAGTTAAAGGTCTGTCATTGATCTCTCATATTTAACGATCAAGTACACTTCAAATATGTCATAGTATACTTGGAATCGATTGACTTGGTCTCGTATAACAAATAACGTCAGTTCACGTTCCAAATAGTTTACCTTATCATTCAGACAGTGAGTGAAAGGCTGTAGCATCCACACCAAAATATGCTCTGGGTGTGTTTTCCCGGTATGACCGTGTTGACTTGTGCAGCTTCGTTCGTCCTAATTTGTGTCGTATTGTTCGGTGATCCAAGGTAAATCATGTGAGTCTGCAATCAACTACTGCGAATGCAATCCTTGTTTTAATGGCGGATCCTGTCAAAGCAATGTGGACGGATATCGCTGTCATTGTCCATTCGGTAAGTGGTAATTGCGCTAATCGGCTAGACCTTCAGCTTTTGGCTTGCCTGCATGAAACAACTGCCAAAAATGATCATTTCTAACCTGGTTGTAGGCCAGGGTAATGAAGACTGTCTGCCTGAGTTCATTTGGGTCAGAGGAGCAACAGCTGCCATTAGCTGACAGCGGGTCTTGAAAAGCCATTTGAGCTAAAAGGATGGTTTTGTTTTACATCCGAACGCTAAGCTATGTGGTCAGTTTTGAAGGCCTACTGTGTGCGAGTGTGACATCATGTCCTATTCGCTGTCACTCACCTGTCTTGAATAGTCTTCAAAGTATTTGTGTTTATAGACAGTTTTTTTTTCCAAATAAACAGATATTCATATGCTAATGGCTTATGTTTATGAATAGATCATAGATGGATTGAAGATCAGATATAAAAGACAGAGTTAGCTTCATTTCAGTCACTCAGTCATGCGTTTTAAGTTATTTAGCATTTGAGCTTAAATGAATGCTATGTTCATTTTGTAGTCATCGTGAATTATTCACCATTTTTATTTCCAAGGTGTCTTTGGAAAGAATTGTGAACTTAGTAGCTACGGCTTTGAAGAACTGTCATACATGGAGTTCCCTGCTCTGGACCCAAACAACAACTACATCTACATGAAGTTCTCCACCATCCAAAGCCATGCCCTTTTACTGTACAACCATGACAACCAGACCGGGGAGGAGGCCGAGTTTCTCGCCCTGGAGGTGTTCGAGGGCCGGATGCGCTTCTCTTTCAACTTGGGAAGTGGCACCTTCAAACTGATGACCATGAAGAAGGTTTCTGATGGCCAGTTCCACACAGTCATTGCCAGAAGAGCTGGAATGGTGAGAAAACCGTTCATTATGTCGGTCAGAGGTGGATTGTTTCCAGCCAGAAAGTAAAAATGCAGACCAAGATTTTGTTTCAACCAACCAGTTGAGTACTATGTGACTGTGGCTTTTTATACACAACTGGTTGGTTGAAACAAAATCTTGGTCTGCATTTTTACTTTCTGGACCTGAACTATCCACCTCTGATATCACTCATCATGGTTCATTAAAGTCCTGGTGTTATTATAAAGAATAGGTCAAACTTATTTTTTATAGCTTGGGAAACAGGTAAACCATTAACTAACAGAGAGGTCTCTTAATGTGGTTTCAGCTCTGCATTGCTAGGAGTGAAATAAGACAGTTTTTAATGTTTACATATGTGTGTGGATGTGTGTATATGTAGGACATTTCCCAAATTTTCCCACTGGTCCAAAACTGATGGTTTTTCATGGGTGTCTCAGTTGTATCAATGTGTAACTGCCAAAGCAGTAACTCGGTAAGGATAGCGTGTAATTCTACTGGCCTGCCTGACACAGTCACAGTCAGTCACATGTGTTTATCCAACTGAAGAGTACGTGTCTCATTAAAAGGGTCAAAAAAATGCAACGTTCGAAAGCCCAATCCCATAATAAATCAACACTGTGAAAGTTTAAGTGATTCATTTTCATGCATGAGACCATATGTATACCATATGCAAATGGAATCCATGATTCACAAATTTTATCATAAACTCGTTAAGTACAATAAGTTCATTTCATGCTTGGGTGGTATCTATTTTTTCATGCTGTCATACCTTCTAGACATTTCACCCCCATATGGTATATGACAGAATAAAAAAAAAAAACATAAATCACTGTAGGCTTCTGTAAGCCGCAGAATCAGAGAGTCTAAACGGACTCAGTGTGGACACTCAGCACTGGGGAAACCAGAAGACGACTCCTTGTTGTTAAAAAGATCACCCTTTGTTTATTGACCTCACTTCACTTCTTCGTTGTCACACAACACGCCACGTAACTACCACCAGCGTGTGTGTGTGTGCGCAGTTAACCAATCTGCTGATCGCAGTGCGAAAATAAATGCATACGAACTTGGGCAAGATCGCTGCAGTATTTTATATGAAATATTAGTCTTGCGTGCAAATGGTCTCCACAAGCAAATTGTTTCTTATCCACTTCCAAATAGTTCTTCTGTTGGCTAAGTTCCCTGTTGTAATAAATTAGTTTCATTTTGGATTTGTATTTTCCATCAGTTAAAACAAAAGTTGCAACTTCTATATTTCGGATAACTTCATTCGAGTGTTTGGTTCCTTTCGTCCTATTGTATCTGTGTGTCTGTTCCAGTCTGCTTCCCTAACCGTGGACCAGTGCACCGAGGACCAGGAACCGGGATTCTGCACGGTCAGCAGCATGGCGTTACACAGAGACTGGTAAGGGGACCGCCGAGACGCAGACCTCGGAACAGCTGTCAGCGTTCAGTGAGAGAAAGACCCCAAGTCCGAGGGCCTTGACAAGCTGCACAATGAGCAGAACTGTGGAGCACATTCTGACTGACCCAACTGTCACATAAGCAAAGGCTGTGGTTAAAGTGGGGAGTGCTGCGGGGGTGCGGCGGCCATTGTGCTGCTGTCAGCCAGTCGCTCAGCGCCAGTGTGTGGCAGCCCGAGCGCCAGTGTGGGCCTTGTCGTTGCCCGAGACGCTGATCCCCGGCGCCGCTTTGTGCCCGGCAGGGTCCTGGACGTGCGTCCCAACAGGCTCTCGGTGGGGGGCTTGCGATCCATGGATCCCCTCCTGCGCCGGCTGGGGCAGGTCGCCGCTCATGACTTTGTGGGCTGCGTCATGGAGCTGGCCGTCAACGGGAATCCGCTGGAGCCGGACCAGGCCCTGGAGACCCACGGCATCACAGACAGGTTCGGGGGGGGCGGCCCCACAGGACTCATGCTCCGCCCTCAGTCTCCCATCGTGGCCGAACATTTAGCATATATCACGCCTTAAAGTGTATCATTCAGTGCAGCCTCATTGCATGGTGCTCAGCATTAAGCATCCCCTCGCTGCACGATATGTCATGTTTGTCATTTATTATTTACTCAATGGCCAGAATTTAGCTTTCAGCGACACATCACTCCTGACATTTAGCATTTAGCGTCTCCTCACTGACTGGCCTATTTATCTCCTGTCTATCTCCCGACATTTAGCATTTAGCACTTCTTGACTGCGTAACAGTAACATTCAGCATTTTATCGCCACCTGACCCTACCCTGCATTCAGAGAGCCCTCATTCCTGAACTCTGCACCCATTGTTACAGATGCGCCAGGATGGAAGGAACATGTGCGAATCAGCCATGTCACCACAGCGGAACATGCGTTGACCGCTGGTCTTGGCAACAGTGCCATTGTGTGGAGGGATTCACTGGGAAGTACTGTGAGAGATGTAAGCAACCATCTATTAGGTTTGGAGTTCATCTGCCTGTATCTGTGTGTGGTACACAAATTACTGGGTCCAGAGCTCATTGGCATCGACGTGTGAGTGGGACATCAGTATTTGGGTTCAGGCCTCATTGACTGTGTCAGTGTTCTTTTATGTAGATGAGTGACTGGGTTCAGAATTCAATGACCCATGTCTCTGTATGGTGCATGAGTGGTTGGGTTCAGAGCTCATTGGCTTCTGTGTCTGTGGTTCATCTGCAGTCATGAGTGCAGACACAGCTCTGTTCCTGAACGGCTACGGCCGATTGGACTACTCTCTGAAACCCGGAAGGAGGCGTGACATCCTATTGGCAGAGACCCTGCGGAGCCTGGCGAAGGACCCTGCCCCCGGCCCAGCCGACCCAAGCAGTCTGGAAATCCGATTTCGCACACGGAGCATGATGGGAACTTTACTCCATGTGCAGGAGAGTAGCAACTACACTACAGTGAAGGTGAGCAGAATCATAAAGCCAACACTGCCTCCTCTGCAACTGTGCTTTGACTGGATCCTACATTTTTAATTATCCACAGCTCTGACTAGTCCAACGCCATCACTACTAATCCTAAAAACTGATTGGCCAAACAATACTATCTGTGACCCTATGATAAATGTACATTCATTAATATTCTTAACCCTGTTTCCTGTCCATACTCCCTATTCCTCATTCCAGCCTGCATTATTATCCCCATTTCAAACTGCAATCCCAGTTCCTTTTGCCTCCCTCGTTCTCATTTCCCCATTAGTCCGATTCTCCTTTCTAAGGAGCGTAAGGATTCACCCAATTGCATCAGTGCACTGGATACAATTTGGGATGAAGTCGACATGCATCATTTCTAACATCTTTGCATCGATAGAATCCAGTTTATTAATATATAAGTATTAGTTCAGGCCTGCTTTTGCTATTTAGAGATGTGATTTTAACCGGTAATTTTATATCTTGATTGATTCCCCCTCTCTAAACTGTTCCTCCAGCACACTCTCTCATCTCCAGCTCTCAACTGCTGTCAAACTGTTTGTGTTATATTGAATTTCATCGCGTCGTATCCCTTTGCATCGCGTCGTATCCCTTTGCATCGCATCGTATCCCTTTGCATGGCGTTCCATATCATCTAAGGTATCTTTCAGATTCAGGTTTAAAGAAGCTCTGAAAATCATAATGTCTTGGTCAAGTATTTGTAATTTCCACACCATATTTAATCAGACCTCAGCATGGCTTAGCATGTCCCTGGTGTTTAGCATGTACTTGGTATCCACTGTCTGCGTGGCAGCAACGATAACAAAGACGGAAAATCCTCATTTCTGTGAGGATAATCATCAGCATAGCATTCCAATTTATTAGAATGCAATACTCACTTTCCACACATCAGAAAACATCCAGCATCAAAGAGTATTTTTAATGTGATACGAAACCTAGAAAGAAATTTAAAATTATTTCCAAAATAATTAAAATTCTTCAGATTATAATTGTTAGTTACACATCTGACTTTGTGGTATTGCATGTTAATTAAAATGTGTGCTATAACCACAGTAACCATGGTTTAATTGCAGTCAGTGGTAAAACTAGGGAAAAAATGGGATCCAGGGAAACCTTTGAGAAAACCACAGTGCCATTTTATGTGGAATACTGGGCAGTCCTAGAAAAGTATAGCCGTTGGAATTTCGTTAGCTTGGCAAAGACTTCTTTGCATGTTTCTTACATTATTTTTGATGCTAATATTTACATAACCGATTGTATCTATGGCCAGCCGCATTACACAGAGCGAATCAGGTTGGAAAGCAGGATGTGTTTGGTCTGCACGAAGCCATCGCAGTGACTGACTGCAGCCCCCTTTTTTTTACGTCCAGCTGAAGAACGGACATCTGCTGTACATCTCGGACGCTGGCGTCGGGGGCAAGGTGGAGAGGACGTTAACGGAAAAGGCGGTCTCAGACGGCCAGTGGCACACTCTCCTGCTTCTGAAGCACCAGTTGGCCACTTCACTCAGAGTTGACAACAGCCCGCCCAAGGAGATCCTGCATCTCACCCAGGACTTTGGGGGGGTTAATGTCCTAACCCTCTCCCTCGGGGGGCGCCCCTCAGAGTCCATCCAGAAGGACGGCTCAGGTGAGTCAGTTATCTTGAACCTGGCGTGGACTTTAAAGCACTCTTCTGAAACACCACTGAGGAACCATGCAGAGCTATATTTATACCACAATGACAAACAGGAATCCATGAAACATCTTCCAGCTGGAATTGACGCTCATCTTGTGTACGATGTTGTATCAATTAAATTTCAAAACGACATTCCCAGCATTTCCCTAATGACTCTGTTCCTGGTATTGTTAAGGAAACAATCTGGCCCTGTCACATATTTTGAAAAGAGATTAGCTCCGTTTGGTCCGGATGCTTCATCCCGGGCCGGCATCCAGGGCGGCCTCCCTGTGTCTGAACGGCTCTTCCTCTCTTCCAGGCTTTGATGGCTGCATAGCGTATGTGAAATATAATGGGCAGATCCTGCCCTACAGCGGAGACCATGATGTGGTCACCATCTCCAGAACGCACCCGTCAGTGCAGGTGGGCTGCCGTGGGCCCGACGTGTGCGCCAGCAACCCCTGCCAGGCCAGCCTGCTCTGCGTTAACCACTGGTACAGCTACCGCTGCACCCCCCCAGGTGACTGTGCCTTGAGCCCCTGTCAGAATGGGGGCAGCTGCGAGCCTCAGGAGCCTTATGGATTCACCTGCACCTGTACAGAATCCTTCACAGGACGGACCTGCCAAATTCCACTGGCTTGCCTGGGCATTGAATGCCCCCAGGGCACCCACTGTGAAATGGCCCCGGGCGGGGGGTTCGTCTGCAGCCCGTCTCCCACAGAGGGAGGACTCCTGCCCGCTTGGGCCATCCCAGCCATTACGGGGGGCTGTGCATCCGCCCTGGCGCTCCTGGTACTGGGCCTCATTCTATGCAACTGTTTGCGGAGCCGCCGGACCAGTGAACCCAAGGGAACAAAGGTGGCCGAGGAAGAGGAGGAAAAAAAGAAGAAGGGCAGTGAGAATGTGGGATATAACGATCCAGACAGCACACAGCCATATGGGGACGACATGGCGGTGCGTAAGCAGCCCGAGGGCAACCCCAAGCCCGACATCATCGAGAGGGACAACCCCTATCTGATCTACGATGAGGCCAACCTCTCGCATGGAAGTAGACCGGTACCGGGGGCCAGGCCTGAGGCGGAAATGGAGCACTATGACATCGACAACGCCAGCAGCATCGCCGCCTCGGATGCCGATATCATCCAGCACTACAAGCAGTTCCGTAGCCATGCTCCTAAGTTCTCGATCCAAAGGCATAGCCCTCTGGGCCTGGCCCGGCAATCGCCCATGCCATTGGGGGCGGGGAGCTATGGGTACCAGACCTCGTACGGGCAGACCCTGAGGTCCACACCCCTCAGCCATGCCACCAGTCCTACCACTGCCCCCCTCTCTCGACATAGCCCGGCTGCCTTTACTAAACCATCAACGCTGTACCGGCACAGCCCGGCCCGGGAGTTCACCCTGGCCCGCAGGGAGAGCAGCCCCCTGGACCCCCATAGTGAGGCCTTTCAGTATGCCGCACGACTGGGCAGGCGAAGCAAGAGTCCCCAGACCATGGCAGGCCAGGGCTCAAGACCCAGCAGCCGCATGAGGCAGCCCATCGAGCAGCTCCCCTTAGAGACAGGGCCCCCCGTGGGGCTCACCATCGACGAAGTGGAGAGGCTTAACACGCCCCGGCCTCGCAACCCCAGCATCTGCAGCGCCGACCACGGGCGCTCCTCCTCCGAGGACGACTGCCGGAAGCCGCTGGCCCGTGGGCGGAACCCTGCCGACGGCATCCCTGCCCACGAGTCTTCCTCTGAGAGTGAGTCACATGACTCCTTCACCTGCTCCGAGATGGAATACGAGCGTGAGAAGCCCAGCTACGGCTCCCGAGTGCCCAAGCTCTCCCAGGTCAACGAGTCTGATGGCGACGACGAAGACTACGGTGGCCGGCTCAGACAGCGGCGCTACTCGAACCGCCGGCCTGAAGGTGTGGGAGGTGGTCCCCAGGTACCAGTAACCGAGCACCACACCCTACCCTACAAAACGGGCCAACAAGCTGGGGCCTTCAACTGGGACAGTCTGCTGAATTGGGGACCAGGTTTCTGCCATTATGCAGATGTATTCAAAGACCTGGCTCTCCTTCCTGAAAACACAGCTGGGAAAGACATTGAGATGCAGAGCGCTGATGGGGCCACGTTCGTCCAGAGCAACGCAGAGGTGGAGCGATATTTGTAAAATTTTATTTATATTAGCCTCTCGTTTCACGGGCCGTTGCTGAAACGAGAAGGACTGACGCGGTGCAACTCGTGAAAGAGGACTTGTTTACATTCCCTCCTGATCTCGGAAACATGGTTACGTTCTTTCCGTTTGCCAAACCCGCACCTGAATCTGCGTCTCCTAAAGAATCTCGCCAGGCGGTTTTGATAGGTGACCAATGGCATCTGTTTAAAAAATCTGTCTGTCCCGTAATGTCCGATCCCTGTTAAAAACGCCTTGGCATGTTATGTATGCATGTCACGTGCTTTTTAAAATGTCTGTTTAAACTTTTTAGCTTCTTTTTTTTAATGAAAATGATACGATACATTGAACAGTGAAAACGAGCACATGGGTTTCATCTGTCACGCCTGAAATGCTGTACACATCCCGGGGTATGGAAGGAGAATGTTCCTTAGCTCACCGTTAAATCCGTCACGCGGACGCTAAGGCCACTTTTAACCCTTAACCAGAGTGTTTTCGCTCAAAAAAAGGGCTTGAGGGCCTGGGATGGAGAATGACCTGTAGTCTCATGCATCTTTGACGATTCGTTCTGAAGGTGTGATAATGCTGGTGGAAGGAACCAGGGGTGTCATGGTGAGAACCACCCCCCCATACCACAAGGTCACCCTGTGTCAGAAACATGGGGTTAAGGTGGGCCACGAAACGGCCCCAGACCACCCAGCAAGCTCTCCTGCCCGCTCCCTCAAGAGAGCAACTATCGTCAACCTTGTGTTTTCACAGAAGTGATCGCTTTCACTCTTGCGTTCTACGACATCTAACTGTCCCGTCTCTTTATTGATGTTTGCAAGTGATGAAAAATTGTTTTCTTACTTTCAGGGAAAGTAAGGCAATGTATGTGTTTTTTCAAAGACGAGTTACTTATGTAACAGCCATTATTCCACTTTACAAAGCCTACTGTGTGCTTTGTGTGTGTAAAAGCCAATAACAATAAAAAACAGTTAAAACTGACAGCTTTAATATATGTGTGGTATTGAGGGGGACAGGGGAAGCAGGGAAGTCAGATTTAATCAGGTATGTTATTGAGGTAACATTTATGCGCTTATTTTCTTTCCAAACAAAAAAACACCCCTTGCCCTGAGATTACCATTTTCTGGGAGGTACGACATCATTTACCATTCTCAGGGGCCTCGTTCTGATACAGTTTTTTAGCCGTGAGGGTCTCTCCCTGGTCCTGCGTTATAAAGACACAAGATCAGCTCAGAAAATGATAGAACTGGTCCATTCTGGGCCTACCGGGCTTCCTTACATGCCAGTGATGCAGCAGGATTTTGCCAAGCGGATCAAAAAATTGTTTAAAAAATCTGCAAAATAAATCTCTGTGAATGAAATTCCTGTCTACACACCCTACGCTATTTATGCTTGGTGAAATGAAACAAGAAATATTGGAATGCTTATTTTCATTTACCCCATTGTGCTCTCCTTTGAAACACACTGACAATGCATAGTGAGAGAGAAGCTTGACATCTGACCACATCTTCAATCAGCAATGAAGCAATCAGCATCCAAACTAGCAACTAGCAAGTAATGGAAGTTTAGGAGCATGAGACATGAAAACAGAGAAATGTGGTACAAACACCAGGTACAAACACCAATCCTTTCCCTCAGAAGACTGTGGCTCAATCTGTGACAGCAGATACATGGATACTGACCCTCCCTGACAGGGGCTCTCCAGCTTTCAAGAGAGTGAGGAATTTCATTTTTATTTGTGGTAAAAGCAGAAGTCTGAGGTGAAGGTGCATTTCAAGCTGAAGAAAGGTGGATGTTTTTGTGTCCAACATGGATTTAGAAAAATATCTCCAGCCCAGAGACCTAAACGTGAGCCAAGTTCCTTTCCACGTTCAGCTCCACAACACGTGTTGCATTTTCACTGTGTTATTTTGTGAGAGGTTCCGACCCCATCCAAACCTTACATGTGGCATTGCAGGATACCAAACGAAGGCCCTGGCACTGTGTTTTGTGACTTGGACCGTTCAAGTAAAATATACGATTTCCCTTCTTTTTTGATCATTAAAAGAAAACTGTGTTTCAAAAGGTTTTGTTCTGTTTTCTGTTTTATATTAAGGTCTCATAAGTCACTTTAGCAGTTTCATTTATGCCTTGATGATTAAAACAGAAATATTTCCCTGCTACACCCTAACGTCCCTCTCCGGGGGGAGACTTGTCATTGTGTGTAAACATTTCTTTTCCTAAGTGGTTTTACTGTCCCTGGGATTGTACAGTGAAACTTCTCAGTGAATCTTAGTCTGCCTTTCAGCATTCAACACTGATATTATTTACTCCCTTGTTGACAAAATCTGTTTTGGAAACATTTATACAATTTAAAAAAAAATTGAATTTAGTTCTCTTTTTGGATATAGAACTTTTGGGAATTAGGAAATCTTATCATTTAACATACGTTCTGCCCAGTTATTCTTCTACAGTTTTCAGATCCAAAAACTTTCAAGAATAAATAATATTTTTATCTTAACAGTTGTGGTTTATCAAAGAAAGAACTTTTTTGTAACGTGTGAAGGACTTCCAGCTGATGCTCCTCTGGCAAGGAGATCGTTACGGTTCATCTGGTAAAAATGCTTTATTCTGTCAGAATGGTTGGTGGGGGGGGGGAGGGGGAGCTGTGGTTCCTTTCAAAAGAGGTCAGACAATACCAACAGCATGATTACATCCCACCAAGAACCTTAAAGCCACAGTACAAATCGTAGCAAATGAGTTAGTAGTTTTGGTTTAGCGTTCTGATGCACAGCAATACTTAGGCTGGCCTCCCAACGACATGGGAGACCCATGATTGGCTGATGCTTCCCGTATGGTCAAATGGTGCAGATGTGTGCCGTCGAATCAGAAGCAGGAAAACTCCAGATTGGAAGAGCTGCGTGGTGCACAATCTCACTCTGCATGTAACACAATCCGCAGTAATAACACACCTCCATCTTGACAGGACCTCACCGGTGGTACCATTCAGGGTCTGAACATCTCAAAAATTTTCTATCAAAGTTAATAACTGGAATGTCCATTCATCTCCCCAGCATTTATCCCGAGTGAGTGGGGGGGGGCAGTATTTGATTCATAGATAGCTACTGCACCACAACATTAAATAAATGGTACGTGTACCATGATTTACGGATAGTCCCCAGGTCACAAATGAGCTCCAGTCTCTTTAAGTAGAATTTGTATGAAATTCGGAAACATAATAATATCACACATAATCATAATAATTAGTGCTGTCAACGTTAACGCATTGACGTTTGTGATTAATCTGGAAACATTAACATGCTGTTTTGTTTTTAACGCCAGTTAACTGCCACCCACGGTATAAAACAGAAATCTCAGCAAATCATGTAAAAAACTCTTCAAGTTTTTGTTGTAGATACATAAAAAATCACTCCCAGAAACCTTAAGGTCTGTTTCAAATATATACTGTATAGGTAGAAACTAAATATATTCTTATAGCTTTGTAAGGAAAATCAAAAGAAAAAGAGTTACTGATTCGAGTCAGAAAGCAGCCCTGATCACCCATCATTTGCATGATAGGCTCCAGATCACTATTGTACCTCATGTTGATGAACCACTAAACCCAGCCAATATTTTCTTGAGCGTCACACAGTAGTAGTTTGTTATTACGAATCATTGCATTTCAGCCAAATTTTTGTATATTATAGCCTTCATGGCAGAGTTGTTCGTAAGTCAGACCTTGGCGGGCCGGGGACTGCGTGTATATTTTTCGCAGGCGAGTGGCATTCCGTCCAGGGTGGACCCCCAGTACGTGCCCCATGCTGCCTGGAACAACCTTCAGGTTCCCCCACAACCCTAACCAGGGTAAGCGGTGCGCAAGATGGATGGATGTCCAGGGTCGCCCTGCCATTACACAGCCTGCGCATTTGTAGAGGAACGGTAATTAATCATAGGCAAACAAACGTCTTTTCTCTATCTAATGGAATGCGTAAGTCTTGGCAGATGTTTAAAGGGAATAGATTTCCACAGTAGTAATTGTTACCTAAGAGGGCCTGGCCGTTTCCGACAGCCGCTTAATCTCCCCTCGGCATTTCCCATGCCCCAGTATCGTTCTTAGACCTTTTATCTCTCATTCTACTAGACTGCTGTGCAGAAGCTGTGGTGGTCATATTCAGGACAGAGCCTCCACACACCACTTCCCAAAATGCTGGCTGTATTCCTCCTTACCTACCATCAGTTTTAAGGTAGTCTGGGCTGAATGTAAGTGAGGAAAGATAAAGTCCGTTTAAACTAAGGTGCCTTAAATCTGACAGGTTGTCCAGCTAAGCACGGAATCCAGCTTGTGATACAGACCCATGATGGTAAAGCTGTTTTACTTTTGGTCTGTCAGCTTAAAGTTGAATTGTGGCATTGCAAGAAGGTGTAGGATTTTGATCATGTTGTGCACAGATGTAAATAGTCGCTTAAGCATAACAATGCTTATACAAAAGGAATCCAGACCAAAAGAGAGTTTTATAAAAATATATTTTATAATATTAAACCACAAACATGCACGTGAAAAGCAGGTACAGAGAATGGATAAATGGATTGTATGTTAATAAATATAAAAACTTTAACAAGGTAGACTATGTGTCTGATGAATATCCATTTTAATATAAATATTTAATATTTATTTTAATATTTAAAATGAAAGGTATATTGTTGGCTTTTGTGTATGTGGTCAATGTTCAATATAAAGCAAAAAAATAAAATGTGAAACCACTTGTGAAAGATGATGTCCCTTTTATATAAAGTGAGACAATCTGTGCATGCATTTCAGCATAGACCTCATGCCGATTACCTCATTAATGCCATGCATGCATTTCAGCATAGACTTCATGCCAATTACCTCATTAATGCCATGCATGCATTTCAGCATAGACCTCATGCCAATTACCTCATTAATGCCATGCATGTATTTCAGCATAGACCTCATGCCAGTTACCTTATTAATGCCATAGATTTATCCTGTGAAGACCCGATCTTCCTTTAGAAAAGTAAAAAGGAAATAAAAAAAGAACATCATTAACAATTCAAAGCTAACCAATTATTAGACAGTAAATATAGGCCTGATTAACTCAAATTGCTTCCATGTTGTTACTATTTATATATATTTTTACATTCTGTTTTATTTTATTAGAGTTTTGAAGATATCACCATTTGTTTGGGGTTAGCTTCAGTTGAAAATTTTCTCACCGATTAAAACGGAGTAATTAAAATTATGGACAAATATGAATTATTGTGCAAACCATTACATCTGTTTCGGTTTATATGGTACAAACTATGTTCTGTAATCCTTGTTATCTTAGTTGTAAAACCCAGATGAATGTGTAGTACACTGATTAACTCTTAGATGGAGAGTCTATGTGAAAGTGATTACTCACATTTTTATTTAAAAGGGTTTGATCTTTATCAGTTCTGAGGGGCACTTGTTTTATGCGTGTTTTTCCCCTGTCATGGAGATGGAAGTAATTATATTCTGCTTGTAACTGGGTAAATACACGGCTACTTCTAAAGGCCCAATTTGACCCGGGAAGCCCAAGAGTTGCAATGTCACAGAAAGGGGAGAAACGTGAGCTGAAGGATTCAATAAAGTCCAACAAAAACGAAACAATTCTAGAGGTAAAGGGGGTAGAGTGACACACCTGTGATGGCAGGCTGTGATATTAGCTACATGCTAAAGCTCCGTTAGACTCATGTGGGGCTGTACTGATGAGCTGTGCTTACAGCTCAGAGCTTCATGCGATGATGCGCCAGTCCGTACAATGAATGCTTTCTCAAGAGCGACAGAGGTGTCTAAAGCAGCTATAGGCAGTGCCAGTGTCCAGCATGTTTTCCATCCATCTAGGATCGGGGTTGCGGGGTTGCAGGGTTGCGGAGTTGCAGGGTTGCGTGGTTGCCTACCCCTAGTCTAAAAGCAGGCAGACTTGACTCAGGTGTGAATCAGGTGTGCTCTCCTTGAGAAAACCCTAAATCAATGCACGTCGGTCTTTATTCATTGAATTCTGATTGCTGTGGCCAATGGAATAATTTAAACAAATGCATTTTGGTATAAAGACTCATACTTTGTATTTAACAGGGTTATAAACAATCTTTTGGCTGCAGCTCCTTACAAAAGTGAGTCCCGAGCGCATACTGCTGATGAGGTGAGCGCACCTCCTGGACTGGGGAGTAACATGTGGTCATGCTCCTAGTGCACTGGACTCTGTTTTCAATCAGGAACACAGGGTGGGGATGTAGGAGCTTTGGGCCAAAAGCTACTTTTATAGCCTAGTTGAGGAGATGGTGTGATGAGCCTGCTAGAGCCACGGATGTTTTTACACACACAATTAATCCCACTATGAATGGTCTACATAAAAATCAACTCTAGGTTCATAATCCGTATTTACATTCAAAACTCGCTTCAATGTAATGAATCATGTGAAGGAACGATTTCACTAAAATATATGTGTAATGTGACTCAATTGGACAATTAGTTGGGTGAAAAAAGTACTTTTTGCTTGAATTTGTAAAACAGTTAAATATGAGTCATGGGCCAGTCAGTTTTAAACTTGACTGTGACTTTGATTTGTCACATGCCACCCCCCAAGAATACATTCTAGATTCCGATCGTAACATACCCTGGAAGGTATTGAAGTTCATTATTCCAGAAGACAGTGTGCTGCTGTTCTCACTGCTGTATATTGCATTTTACAGAGTTACAATCTAATCTGGGGGTAGCAGATTAAAGATGTTGGTGTTTTTCAGAAAACAAGACCACACACTCCAGCACACAGACCACACACTCCAACATACACTCCAGCACACAGACCACACATTCCACACAGGCCACGCACTCCAGCACACAGACCACACACTCCAGCACACACTCCTCACAGACCACACACTCCACACAGACCACACACTCCAACACACAGACCACAAACTACAGCACACAGACCACACACTCCAGCACACACTCCACACAGGCCACACTCCAGCACACAGACCACAAACTCCAGCACACAAACCACACACTCCAGCACACAGTCCACACAGACCACACACGTGCGCGATCTTACACAAGGGTCAACCTGCTGGCAGCCATCATAGCTGTTCGTAAGATTTCTCAGATGTAACAGAAAATCTCACCGGCTACAGATTCACATTCTGATGAATTATGTGACAATGTTGGAATTGAGGAATAAAATGACTTTGATTGCCCATCCTGGGTGTTAGTCCAGCTGGGAAACTTTAGGGCGTATGTCCTCTGCAGCTTTGGATCGAGCTGTTAACACTTTTTGGGCTTAAGTATGTACACAGTCTACCATGATCTTAGGATGAAATCGAGTGGAACAAGATGATCCAAAAATACCCTGACCTTTAGAAAAATTTCTCCCCTTTAACCATCGTTTAAGTTGTTTAGATATGTTTACTCAGGAATGGAAAATATCCAGACTTTAATCACTTTTCTCAATAATCATATTTTGTCCCAAAATATTGTTTATGTTGCAGCTTTGCATTCTGCTTTCAGCATTTTTGTGAAATGGTACACCGCAGATTTACTAAATATTTGATTGTAAAAGTAAATGTTTAAAGTGCAGTGTTTCTATTTGGCTGTCATTTCTAAATAAATGGAGAATGGTAGCATTTTGCACGCTTAAAAAAACAATTCCATTGGTAAATTATTGATGAAAAAATATGTATAGATTTTCTGTGTTAAAGGTCAGAGAAATTACAGAGAAACTTGAAGGTATCAATAAAATAAGACAGCCATAAACTCATATATAGGGTTTTAGATAGAGGGCGTACCAATCTGTCCGATGCTGGCTTTTCACAACTATACTAACATTTACCCAGAATTTGATAAGGAGCCTAAAATATTGGAGTAACACCCAAAAGTTTAGCAAATCCTTATGTAATTTAAATTTGGTTAGCAGATAGAACATGCGACTGTTTTGGTATATAATGGAAGCGATAAGCACTGAAGTGGCGGTGAAGAAAGGGACAGCTCCACAGCCACAGCATTTTTGGAAAGAATTTTTTGAGATATTGTGGATAAACAAGGTAAAAAGACACTGGTGGCGTGTAGGTACTTTTCGCAGGTTAAAATCCAACTGTGACATCCCAGTGTGCCACTCCTCCTGTGTGCCACGCCCCCTCGTTAACCTCCTGTGGAATCCTGTCACCAGCTGTTCTGAATCATGCCTAATTGAGTCTGTGTATTTAAGCTGCTAGTCTTTCCTGAGTCCTGTCATTGATGGCTCCTTCTTGTGTGTCCCTGGTCTGTGCTCCCGGTAAGGTGTGACACTGACATGTCTATTGAACATAAGGATATGTTGAATTTATGTAGACTAATACATGTAAAGGTAAAAAGTGGATCGGGGTGCAGTGAAGCAAATGCTGGAGAAGTTGTTTATGTACTCAAAGTATTTGCCTGGTTGACTAAGGACAGCTGAAAACTTCAAGCTCTCTGACCAATTCATCTTCACCTAGCCGTGCTGTCTGCGAAACATAGTTAATTATTAGCTATTCTGCATTTAATCACTGAACTGCCAGTGATCCACAATCACTAAGCTATCTGTCTAATTGGTCTAGTCTATCTGTATATAAAATAGATGGACTTCATTTAATGTTTGACATTAAATGAAGGTACTTGGTACTCACAAGAACAAAACAAATGTAGGCTTTTGATATTGTTTCTTACAATTTAAAACCTCTACAAAGTGAGTTGACTGTGTTGAAATTCAGCTGTCTGTTTGGAAAATGTCTCATTTATGAAAAGGCCTGTTAATGCTTCACATCACCGGTAGCTGCCTTCATTGCAGGGGTTGGTCCCTTTAGTTCCGAAAGGTGGTCATCTTCTGCCCTTAATGAGTCATGGGAATCTGTTCATTGGACTCACAAGCTGACATAATCAAAAACAGAATCAGAGAAAGGGACAAAAGAGTCATTATATAAATGCCTGTGTCTCACAGCCAGAGATGAGACTGAGTAGAAATTGACTTCATTTTGGCATCCATGCGGTATGACCTTGGCCCATAGCTATGGTCCAGCTCTTTCATGTTTCTTCAATACATACTGTAGACGTGTCTGTGTTGCTTTTCATTTATCCTGCTTCTTCTCCAATGACTCTTTGACTGACATTTCTCAGCTCATTTGCCTCAGAACTTTGTCTCCCTGGCATCCATGATGGGGGATGACTGAAAAATAAGCAGAACACAATGAACGATGGTAATTCTGTAATCACCAGGCGATGAGCATTATGAAGGACGCAGACAGCTGTCCACGCCGTAGCTGTATGTTCTCTCTCTGTGATTTTGCTTCCTGGCTTCAATGACTAATGCCGTGATTGTAAATGTATAGATTCAAAGGCAAGAGAAGCCATCTGACTAATAAAAGATGAGACTAGACCTCTGGGAAGGTGCCGGAAGGATGCATACAACAGGAAACTAAGATTCCGGTGCTGTACCACAGATGTCTCAATGGCCGAAAGTTCACTGCTTCTTTCCCCATATGCTGTAAATCTGAAGCGCTTCTGAATGACTCTGTATGCTTCACTTTGAAGGCTCCATTCTTTGTTCCTGTGTTAGTTGAAGGCATACGGCCTTTCAGAGCTGAGGGATCTGTTTCCCATTACGCAAATGCACTGTGATGATCTTAAACCTGTTTGCGGTCGGCCTGAAAGTTTCACGGACAGGTTGCATGAGGTCCCAAACTCACGCTTTGAACGCATGCCTCTCCATCGCAAAGCCTGCGCTAGTAATAACAAAAGTTTAAGAAAAGTAGGACAAGCCTGGTTGCCATAGAAACACCCTCTTTGTCATTGTTATGCTGCTTCATGGGA
This sequence comes from Hyperopisus bebe, assembly GCA_026777045.1. Classification (NCBI taxonomy): domain Eukaryota; kingdom Metazoa; phylum Chordata; class Actinopteri; order Osteoglossiformes; family Mormyridae; genus Hyperopisus; species Hyperopisus bebe. The sequence continues at coordinate 5,589,256 of JAODJW010000050.1, forward strand.
TAGACATTCATATATGGGATTTGGATAAGCAGAATGATCAGGAAGTAGAAGTCTTGGGTGGGTTTATTGTCATTATGTTCCCCTCCAAGCTAACCTTGATAAATGGATGAACAAGGTGCCCCTCTGGAGCTGTTATTACACAGTCCTCTGTGCACAGGTCTGACAGGACATTCATTTCCTTTCATGGTCTAATACAAGAATGTTAAAAGCCTTTCAAAGCTGTCAAAAAAATCTGCTTGCATGCAGAAGTAATTCTTTCTGTTCGGATCTCAGGAGTTCCCACACTTCTCATGAGTTCCACTTGAAATGTAGATATTTATTCCTTTTTTCTTTTAATAATTCTTTATTTTCATAATGATGAGAATGTTCAATGATGGCTAAATGGCTTGCTGATATATTTTTTTTCAGTCCTCTTCAGTTTTTGGTTATTTTCATGTGGTGACTCTTTGAGTGCGACCTTACATGATAGATTAGCAGAGAACTAAATATTAATTAAATTGGTTAAAGTTAAAAAGCACTGGCTTCTGACCACTGACAGTCAGGGTTGGTCACCCCTCTATAAAGGAAACACTGTAATGTTCAGAAATCTCACCTTAAGAGACCTGATAGGGTTTTAAAATATGTTCTAGATACTTTGCAATGAATAGCCTAATGAGTGCTTGGCTCTGTTCATTTTTAGATTTATTTGCCTTCTGGGCCAGACGGGCTGCAACGAGACCCGCAAACATACAGTTTGAAAGAAAGATGATTTTATTTCCTGGAAAGTACAAGTGGTTTTCAACACAAACTGCTGAACACAGAGATCCCACTACACAGAGACTTGGGCCACATATCAACCTTGTGTGTTTACAGCATAAGATAAACATTTCAGGGGAAAATGCCCAGTGTTAGAAATATACAGCCAGACAATATAAGCCTGGATAAATTTTCATTTAACTATCCCAATGCTTTTATTATTATTTATTACATTGTTCGGCAACACTTTACTTCAGGGGGCAGTGTAGTAGTACACTCTTACTTAATGCATTAATTAACCAGTAACTAAGTGTTAGTTGTGTACTGATCCCATGTTCATTCATCATTAATCAATCATAATGTTTCATGTATTTCATGCAGGAACTATATTTGTTCATGATTTGTACTTAAGTTGTGTATGAGTTACTAACTTACTTGAGCCCATGGGAGTACAGTGTTACCCATTGTTCTTTAGTATTTTATTAAAGTCTTTTTGCTTAAAATTGTAATGTGTCCTTTGGTAGTGTTGCACATTTGGCAGTATGATGTAATGCCCTGGTCACTTGGCATAGAGTGTCCCCCACTGACTGTCCGCAGTGATCTCCTCAGTAGTTTATCCGGTCTGGATTGCATCGTTTGCCAAACGTTGTCAACCTTTCAGCACCATAGGTCTAATTACTGCTGGCCTTATCCGATCAGTCATTTTTAAGGCTAAGTAAACAATTCCTTCACAGTCCAACTTTTAACCTCACTCTTTGTTACAACTTAATATATTATGTTTCCTGTGGTCCTTTAACCACGTATATCTTTTGTCCCACGTTAACTTCACTGTTTATGTGTGAAGTTCCAGTGTTTTAGAGGGAAAGACAGAATGATAGTGAAGCATGATTGAGTTAGGTCCTTCCTACAGGTTGAAAATAATTCCCTAGTCAAGGCTAAAACCCTCATGGTCCTTAAAACTGCTTCCCGGTCTAAATCCTTAAAGAAATATACTGTATGTTTACTTCCAACCCATTCAGATTAAGAGTTTGCAGACAGACTTACCTTAATAGATACAATTTCCAGCAGACATTTATGGATCTGGCTCCCCCTCTTTTATCTCTGTATGCCGTATCCGACGTGAGGTGGTGAGTGAATGAAATTATTCTCAGAGGAATACTGACGCCATGGTAGTGTACCATACATGGAGTTTTACCATGAAGCAAACGCATGCGTATTTCTGCGTTCATTAGTAAACATACCCAGAAACCAGCCATAATCAAAGTCTGAGTGAGAGGCCCATAAGGAAAAGAGCCCCAAGTCAGATTTTACACGGGTTAAGAGCAAGAACATTGCAAAAAGGAAATAGAATCATGGCCTTCAATGAAAGAATCAACAGGCGGCAGCAGTATACCAGGCCAAGCATGGTTTGGGCTTTTACATCTCAAGAGGAACAAAGTCCCCAACCTGACCTTCTCAAACACAGCAATGGCTTTTCCAATGCTTCACAGAAATGGAGGATATGGAATCAGGCTCAGCCGGCCAGGAATCCTCCCCCCCCACAGTTCCTCTCCTGTAATGCCTCTCTCACCAACCAAGGCTGTTTACTTGGGCCTTCTCTAGATCCTTTGGCACAATGGCACTGAAAGTATCTCCTGGTGTTTATGCAGTTTCCTTTCTCATCTGCCAAACAAACCTCCCACTCCTTTCTATAACAGGTGTTCTTTTTCAAGGCACTCGAGGCGAAACTCGACCCGAGCGGCAGTTTCCGCCACTCCAGCTGAGTCTTTGTGCTTTTTCCTGATAATGAAGAAAAAACGGAGGTCTGTTGCTTTGGGATCACCGCAGAGGGATTTTGCAATAACTGTGTAGTGCGACTGCGACCACCGATACAGAGCCTCTGAGAGAACACCTACACACCTAGCAACATTCTGTCGAACCATCTGTTAAGGTCACTGGCATTAGACCAAAGTGTGCGGAGCCAATTAACCAAAGAATTGCACTCCTGGCTTGCATTCTGACCTAGCGTGCAGCTCGTGTTCTATGAAAGCATTAGAATGCAGATTTCTTGGTGAGCCAGATAACTTGACAGATTTAAGCTAGTCTACTTAAACTAGGGTACCTTTAATCCTACAAGTTATCTGACTAAGCAAGAAATCCTATTTTGATACAGGCCCCTGAGCTGGTCAAACGTAAACACTGAATCGTTAGATGGCCCATTGCATTTGTTCAACCTTGGTTGAACTCCTTACCATTTGGGAACAAAAGTGAACAAAACAAATACATTAACAGATAAATAAATATAACCCAAAGTCCTTGTCATGGCACAACATTAAGAAACTATAACTGAGATCAGATGATTTGTGTGAAACACGGGCAACCTGTCATTTAAATATATCATAGTAGGTTGTTCGGTTTACAAAGCATGTTTACTGCCCCTTCTCTTTCATCCGTGAAGAACTGGGCTTCATTAAAACTTGAAAACCCACAAAACGTTCTGAGATGCCACAGCCTGAAACCAGTGCATTAACACTGTCGCAGATCTTTAAACATCCATGCATCTAAAAACAAACACCACTGACATACAACAAGCAGTTACGCATCAATGGTTAAACGATCAACCGGTTAAACAAAAGCATTTCGATCCTTTTAGATCTGAAGCCGAACTCTCAACGGCAATCCCATCTGACGACTGGCATCTGTCAGAAAGTACTTCAGAGGAGGTGCTTTGAGTGTGAGGTTGAACCTTAGGGCCAAACCCTGGGCAGAAGAAGGAAGTGTTCAGTGGTGACTGAGCACCAACTTTGCATCATTATTTGTGTTGTATACATCTGGCTGATGTTCTCACTGAATGACTCACTGGATGACCAAAGCCAGACCCAGCTACAGATGCTGTGCTGTAACTTGAGCCACATCCAACTGCACGCCAGCAACCGCTAGCCATTGTCTGGCATTTGCATACAGTAAAAATGATGTCGTTAAATTTCTTTGGTTCCCCAAAAACTTGCAGCTCAGGCCTCACTAGCAGCATCCCAACTAAATGTCTTTGGTAGCAGCTGCTTGGCCGGTCATGCTGGCTGTGGCCTGCAGTTTGGCTCCGCTAGCAGGGTTACTGCGAGTGTCACGTGACACTGGACCTCCCCGTGTCCCAGCAGCATCCATACAGAATCATGCTACATTTATTAACTGAAATTGTGTATCTTTCAGAAAAATGATTTACATGAATATCTTTAGTAAAAAGCCCAGCGGTATTTGTACAATTAAGGTCGCAATTAAAATTTAGAAATAAGGCTTCAATGTCACTTTGAGATTCACTTACACACCATTCACTCACACATCATTCACTCACACATTCACACACCATTCACTCACACATTCACACCTACGGGCAATTTGGCAACTCCAGCCCACCTTAGCATGTTTTTGGACTGTGGGGGGAAACTGGAGTACCTGGAGGAAACCCCACGACGACACGGGGTGTACGAGTAATTATTATTATTACTCATATCAGCAGATGTGGGGTTTGAATATTGTTCCCTCTCTTATATCAGTCTGTTCTCCCATTGTTGCATGGGTCCATCCCCAACCCCGGTTCCAGTCCAAAAATGGAGATGGGTGAATAGGCGCTTCTAAAATGCCCAGGCTCTTCCCTGTTCAGGGTGTTCCCTGCCTGGTGCCTCACACCCCCTGCCCAGGCTCTTCCCTGTTCAGGGTGTTCCCTGCCTGGTGCCTCACACCCCCTGGAACCAGCTCCAGCTTCCCCACAACTCTGGACTGGATAAGTGGTTGGTAAATGCATAAATGAATGCAATGTGGGATTCATTTTGAAGGTGTTGAATCAGCACTAGTGATGCTGTCCTGTCTGGGGGGGGGGGGTCCCTTGCCCTGTGCATCCTGGAACCGGCTCCAGGTTTGCTGCAACCTTACACTGCATAAGCAGTTATGGAAAATGGATGGATGGAATCAATGTGTCTCTGTTAAGTTTTAAAGGTTTTTTTTTGTCTTGGTGAAAACATTCTGCACCGTGATATTTTAATAATTTCACTGCTCAAATATACACAAGCATATGAAAACCACAGGATGTATTTTCATTGAGCACACATCCCAGGGATGTTAGCAGGTAACTGGTGGGAAATAAACTACTATTTATTAACTATTTGAAGTATCTATAGTGCATTATAGCTGACAGCTTCGTAAACCATTCATAATGCATAATACACATGCCTATAATATGTTATGCCATTTATAAATATATTTATAGCCATGTTCATAATGATTTATAAATGAATTATTATTTGTTATGAATTTGTTTACAAATTACTAAAAACATTGCCTTAAGTAAAGTGTTACCATCACATTAACTTAAAATGCATTAATTCACTCAACTGCTTAACTGTTTTGATTTTCACATGCAGATATGATTCATCCAGGCGCAAATGCATAATGATATTGCAATTTGCTCTATTATCTTTATTTATAGGCTGAGTGGTCTAATGATTACTGAGAGTCTGAGAAATTCATCTCATAAAGGACCAATTAAAGCACAAGAGCAAATGTTTGTTCAGTCAGTCGTGTCTTTTAAAGTCAGGCCTCCTTCAGTGATTCGCTGCCAGGACGGCTTTTTCTGGAACCTTGGGGTTCTTGCTCTTTGTGGAAGGGCCAGTTCCACTTTGCTTTTTCCACCTGCTAGTCTAATAACAGAGCCTGCCTTTCCATCATGGTGCCACCTCTTTTTTCCACATCCATTTTCCTCATTACGGCAACGACCATTTAATTTGGGGAGTCAGTCTCTTCAAAGACGACAGTGGCGATTGGACAGATTACCAGTGTCAGCGAATTCTGAATATCTTTGAAGCTACCTAGGTTACAGTGCTTGTTGGACTGTGTTTTCAGGGGAACCTGAAAAGGCTTGTCCTTCCACATTACTCTCAGAACTGGGATGGAAACAGTGACTGAACCTTTTAATGTCTATTTTAACTGATGGTTCATATTGAAGAACTTAGGCATCACACTGCCCCACTCAGCAGTCCTTTATATCAAAATCAGAATTAAACTTTGTTTGCCAAGTATAGCCCCAGTACAAGGAAGTTGTTCTGGTGCAATCGGTCACATAAAGTACAAAAAGAGTAACATAGGACGTTTTCTCAGTAAGATGAAGGAGTTTATCCCTAGAGAGCCTTGTTCTAATTGCCCAACTATGTGCTTCTAGTCTGTGTCCACAGAAATGAGTGAGGCGTAACTCTGATCAAAGCGCCGACAGAGGAGAAAGTGGCAGGCTGTTTACACTACGCGGGCTAGAGAGTGCCGCTTCCTTCCCCATGCCATCTCTCGTCCACTTCAAAGCCACTGAGCGCCCCCCCCCCCGTAGGGACTGGCCCCAGGGCCCTTCTAACACGAGCTGACACTGGCGACCAGGCAGAAGACATTCCTGGCTGCCGCTGGTGTGAACTTCACCTTCTCCTCTTTGTTATACTGATTAGCAGAAGGTCCCTGTGCCCTGCACTTGAATTACTGTTGACACTTGCAGTACTCAGTGCTAACTCTGTGGTCAGTTCACTGCAGTACTCAGTGCTAACTCTGTGGTCAGTTCACTGCAGTACTCAGTGCTAACTCTGTGGTCAGTTCACTGCAGTACTCATTGCTAACTCTGTGGTCAGTTCACTGCAGTACTCAGTGCTAACTATGGTCAGTTCACCACACTCACTGCCCTTTGCTTCGACATCCAGTACACTCTAGTACGTGCTAAAGGACTGAAGGGTATTATCGGAATTCTCAAAAATCCCTTTGTGATCACAGAGGGCATGAAACAAATGGACAGATATTGTCTGTGTACTGCAGAAGAAATAAAATCAGCAAGTATTAGCAAGCATAAAGAAAGAGGCGAAGGATTAAAGAACTAGAAGGCATTTAATAGGTAATTAATTAATTTAATATGTAATTTAATTCTCAATGTGTTTCTCTTAACTAATACTTATATTCTGCAATATCATAATCATCGTCATTGTCGCGTGTTGGAACCGGACGGAAGATACAGAAGCCGGAGTTGGGGCAAAAACGGAAGGTTTATTCAAAGAAATAGGACATGCAAACAAACAAGATCACAGGCAATGGAAAAGGCATGGGCAACGGGGACCTGGGGTTCACTAGACAGGAAGGCACTTTAATACAGGAGCGACAAGGGAACGTAAGGACAGGCTGGTTAGGGGGGCAGGAGCGAGACGTAAGGTTAACCAGGGACAAGCGTGACGTGTTGAAGCTACATCAGGGAGGAGAGAGGAGGATCAGGCAGGACAGGACATGACTGTCATCATCATCACTAATATTGTCAACAATAACAATATATAATAACAATATAATAATACAATATAATAACAATATAATGTTGTTATATAACAACAACAACAACATCAATAATAATAATTATAAATTCACACTGTACCGCCACTGGTTGATGTTGGCATGCGATATGTCAGGGTTCCTCAGTTCTGGTCCTGATGGTCACATCACAACAGTTTAAGGTGTGTTTGAGCAGCGAAACCTACAAACTGTGTTGCACATTGGCCCCCCAGGATTAGAACTGGGGAACCCTGCTATATATTGAAATAAACTAATGTTAACAGGTTGTCTGCAAGCTTACTGTGTGTGTGGCTCAGTGGGTTAGGATTTTGTGATTGGAAGGTTGCTGGTTCGACCCCCATCCTCGGTAGAGTCACGTGTCCTTCGGGTCCTTGACTAAAGCCCTCAGTCCCCTGAAATATCCACGAGTGATGGGAAAATGGCTGATCCTAGGCTCAGACCAAAAGCTTCACTCTCAGCTGTATATATGTGTGTCTCAAAGGAGAGCATACATAGAGGTGGGATATGTGAAAAGAAGCTTTGCAATGTCCCTGTATAAATGGCAAATAAAGGATGATCTCATTTACTGATCCACTATTTTATTGTTATGTAAGATTATAGACTGGCTCCTCCTACCTTGTGATAGGCTGTCAGTTTGCCACAGCCGGGACAAGCGGTTGGATAAGTGATTATGGAAAATGGATGGATGCATTGATGGATGGGTGGAAGATTAAGGTTATGCTTAGATTCCTTGTGGATTTAAATCCAGTTTTGAAACATAATAGGTTTTTAATATGGTCCATAGTGAGTTTCTTTTTGTTTTTTATGTGTGTTTCTTTTTTAATGTTGTAAATCATTAAAATTGGACTTGACAAAATGTTTTCCCCCCATGATTCTGTACTAGATAAGCAGATGGAAGATGATAAATCGATTAGTGGATGTTGCCATTATTTAAATTTTTTTTTTTTCTTCAGGAATAGCTTGACTCTTGACCCACACCAGAAGCTGGCACTTCTGCACATGTGAAGCATTTAAGCAGTGATTTACGCCCCAATGTGGCCCGACTGCACTTTGATTGTTGATCCGTAGCTTATCTTTCCTAAGTCATGTGCATGATTTATGGTGTTTGTGTCGTGCATTGCTAGGAGCTCGATATTTTTCAATATTTATATGGATTTCTAATCAGACTGGCAGGGGAATCACAGAAGATTGCTTGTAAGGTGAACAGATTTATACTCTGAATTGAAAAAAATGAATAGTGACTTCAGTTTTTTTTTCCCTGAAATGTATGGAATTCCTTTCGGATTATAATGTATCTCCACTCTCAGTCATGGACCAGACTTCAAAGTTTCCGTGGAATTAGCATGAAGATGGAGTATGCTGCTGTGCTGATCATTCGGGGATTACCACTGTGCCAAGCTGTCTGGAAAAAGAGAGAGCAGTGCTAAGCATTTTTGGGAATGACTAGGGTTCATTCTACGCTTTTTGGGAGAGGAGAACGGTAGTGTTGTAATGGAGAAGAATGTGTTAGCAGTGCACTTAGCTGTCTGGAGGAGGACACAGTTAGCAGTGCGCATAGCTGTCTGGAAGAGGACAGGGTTAGCAGTGGGCTAAGCGGTCTGGAAGAGGTCGCGGTTAGCAGTGCGCTAAACTGTCTGGAGGAGGACACGGTTAGCAGTGCGATAAGCTGTCTGGAAGAGGACGCGGTTAGCAGTGCGCTAAGCTGTCTGGAGGAGGACGCGGTTAGCAGTGCGCTAAGCTGTCTGGAAGAGGACACGGTTAGCAGTGCGCTAAGCTGTCTGGAAGAGGACACGGTTAGCAGTACGCTAAGCTGTCTGGAGGAGGACGCGGTTAGCAGTGCGCTAAGCTGTCTGGAAGAGGACGCGGTTAGCAGTGCGCTAAGCTGTCTGGAAGAGGACGCAGTTAGCAGTGCGCTAAGCTGTTTTGAACAGGAGAAGCTTAGCAACCAGATCACTAATCTATCTGGATTAGAAATGGTTGGCAGTACCCTAGGTTGTCTACAATGGGAAATGGGAAAGCAGTGCGCTAAGCTATTTGAAAGCTGACAGGGTTAGCAGTTTGCTAAGCTATCTGGAAACAGACAGGGTTAGCAGTGCGTTAAGATATTTGGAAGCAGACAGGTTTGCAGTGCGCTAAGTTATTTGGAGGCAGAGAGGGATAGCAGTGCACTAAATTGTCTGGAATTGGAAAGGGTTACCAGTGTGCTAAGATATCTGGAAGCAGACAGGGCTAGCATGCGCTAAGATGTCTGGAATGGGAGAAGGTTACCAGTGTGCAAGGACCCATACACCGAATTCTGACTATGGCTCCAGAGAGTCGCAAACTTGGCATCATCGAGATGTGCGTAATCAAATAAATTTCCTAAATGTTACCAGATGTAAATATATTCACAGTAAATTTGATCTGATTCATAAGATTAAATATGATGTAGCAAGCACAAAAACAAAAAACCTCAAGCAAAACAGAACTACTGCAGAAAATTAGCTTTTAATTTGCGTTAATTACACGTCGATGGAGCACTTCAATGAGTAACACAAATGGTCAAATATAGCATGAGATGTATGTGTGGTAGCACAGAAATGCCATTGGTGATCATCCCGTGAAGCGCGCCGATGCGAAAAATGTGCCGTTACCCTTCATAAGCTGAATCAACCGTGCCAGACGTGGAAATTCGTTCACACTCTTTTTCTGTACACACATCTGTCAGCCAGGGATCCCTGATTTACTGCACCAAGCGTTGTGTTGCCACGGCTGAGAAGTGTTAATGTCAGTGAAGCCAGCAGCTCTCCAGCTGTCAGCGTTCCAATCGGAGTCCAGGTGCTGCTTGCAGTTGCATAACAACCAACCAGACTTGTCACAAATAATGCACCGACCTTCACCACAGGATAATATTTCACACTTACTGAAAGCTAGACCCTAAAAGCAGCTTTTCTAAATAAATTCAATCAATTTTGATTAATTCTGTATGAAATAACAAAGGATTTTTAAATTTTATTTTTCAGTTACTAACATATGCTATGCAGTTGTTTGCATGTGTATCCCTTGGCAAATGTGCCGCAAAAAGCCTTAATGTCTCATTGATCATTTATTCAATTTAACCATGTAAAAACATACAAAATGCTGATAAAATGTAATAAAATTCATTTTCTTAACAGAAATAATTAAATAACTTATACTTCTATTTGACGGTGTCATCAAAGTATAATGTCTATTTAATATTTAATATTTAGTTCTTTCTTGCTTAACTTGCATTTCAGAAACCCCCACTTTATTCTGCACGATTGTCATACCGTAGAGAAGGGGGGGCCAATCTTATCTGCAAATCTTATCTGCAAAACCTGTGTACGCAGGTTTTTGGGATAACCTTTAGGTCAGCTGTTCAAATCCAGATGTGAGGACTCCTCAGCCAATCAATCCTCTAATTAGTGACCTAATTAGGGAGTTGCAGCAAAAACCTGCACACACACCGGCCCTTTGCGGATAAGATTGGCCACCCCTGCTGTAGAGCATCAATCCAGTCCTCGGGACCCCCAGGGAACTGGGAGAGAGCAAAAATGTGGACCGTCTAGGGGTCCCTGTGGATTGGGTTGAGAAACACTAATCTAATACATATAGATCATGCAGAGAACCATAACCAGGGAAATTCAACAGGTCAGTTCAGCTCAAACAATCAATGTACATAATACTTCAAATGTGCTCAGGAGAATCAGGACTGAATCTTACCTTACATTACCTTGAGATCAAAAGCAGGTAAAGCTGCATTGTACAATGTACAATGTGCAGTGAAACGCAGTGCTGAATCCACAGTGAAACATTCATGACAGGACAGACATCTCTACACTTAAGACCAAATGAGGGAATTCCTGAACAATTATCAATAATTTAAGGGGAGGGGGGACAGACACTGGGCAATCAGTATATGGCAGAACTGTCCGTGCCTAAGGTGGCAGTGGATACATAAATAAAATGTTACCAGAAAGCAGTGAACAGGTACAACAAAACATTACAGGCAGTCCCTGGGTTGACTTACAGACAACTCATACTTATGAATGGACTAGCGTAAAACCTATTGTATAAAAAGCTCTGTAAATACGATGGTTCACAGACACTACTGTGTGATACTCATGAAAACATTGCAGGACTCCAGCAGTTCGTTGCCTCAAGGATAGTACAGTATTGTATGCAGTTACTTTTAATATCACTGTATAATGATAATAATAATTGTACTATTCTGTACTGTATTGTTATGTTTCTGATTTAGGTAATGGCATCTCTTTCGTAATCTGAGGACTGCCTGTATCCATGACGTTTTATTTGTAGCGTATAACGGAAAAATATGCAAAGTCTTAAAGGCACACTTCCTGAGGTGCAAAGGTAACAAAGGTATCTACCTTAATTTGACTCCAGGAAATGTACAGTGAAGATGCGCGTACATACCCCAGTCAGTCAGAGGTCTCGCACTAACATAATTTAGAGGGTAGTTCATATTCTCAATGCGCTCCTTCATTATGGACCTACACTCAGTGCATTAGATTACTTCTCTTTGTCTTTAGGAGAGCTCAGCTCCTGGATCTGTCCAGGAAATCCTCTTCCACTGGCCCCGGAGTAAAGCACGGCCCATTGACATTCGCCTAGAGCGGAAAGACCAAAGTCATCTGACATGCGGCGTCTGTCTACTTCAGGCCTGTAGCCTCCACCACTGGTGCAAATGGGTCGTAGTAGCGTTCCACAACATCGGCCCCAAGCGCGGCCCAGTTCTGAAACCACCAGATCTCCTGACAGATATCGTCGAGGTTACCCCGTCTCAAATCTAATGCCGACTACAGCAGAGGTCTTCATAACAGCATGGTATTGGATGTTAATGGGCCGTGTAGGTCACATGCGGCTGTCTGGCCTGCTTTGAGATGGAGTAGAAATGATTGCTAGCATGTCCACCACTCACTAGGAGGACCACGTTAAGCTCTAGCGCTATAATTTATGGCCTGCGAGAGAACTGGAAAAAATATTGTGCTTGTCTAGTTCTGCTTGGATGTCTACGTCATATCAGCCCATTGTGGACTTTACAGTCACTTTGGTTAGGAAGAACGGATAATCCATGTCAGGTAGGACACTTTGAGCAGCTTCAGGTTTTACAAACTACTGTAAACCTGAAAGGCTCCTCTGCTCGGTTAAATAGTTCTGTTCTTCTTGCACTGTAGTTTACTTCATTGATTGAAAGACTTGTCCAGCTGTTTCACATTAACATTAGTGGCACATGCATGATTATAGGAGACTGACCAATCAGCACACAGCAGGAACTCAGTGCTTAAGTGAAATCCGGGTCCTTTTAATTGAAATGGTAGCTTATAAATCCTGTCGTTGCTCAGGCATGGATGTCCTCCTCGGCATGGATTACCTGGTCAAACCAACTCCATTTGTTATACTAGACCAGGGGTCACCAACCTTTTTGAAACTGAGAGCTACTTCACAGGTACTGAGCCATACGAAGGGCTACCAGTTTGAAACTCCCTCCTAAACTTATCTTAACTTCATGTATAATAAACATGTTTTAAATGCTTTTTTTTTTTAGATATTGTCATTTTGAGTTTTGGATGTACAATAATTCTGTCTGTTCCTGCATATTACATATAGGTTATGTTTGAGTCGGCCTTGTTAGGTTCCTCTGTTTGGATTGTTGAGGTCTGGTCCAGCTACCTCCCTCTTTCTTGGAGTAACTGTGACACATGCATGAATAAATAACCACAAACCACGTTGACATCATTTCCTGTTAGTTTATCCCATCAATGGACAATAGTGTGGATGGTACAGTAGCTACTTGTGTAGCACTGTGACCACAGACCTGCAAGGCTGTGGGTTTGACTCCCGACAGTGACTTTAGGTGTGTATATATATCAGGGTTGGGGACATTGTGAATAGAGATACATTATAATCCGAAAGGAATTCCATACATTTTGGGGAAAAAAACTGAAGTCACTATTCATTTATTCAGTTCAGACTATAAATCTGATCCATTTCCTGATTTGGATTGACCATTGCACAGGTACATAGGCATTTGTCTTTTCACCTACCACATCTTGTACTTCATAGTTTGGGGGGGGGGGCACAGTGCAGGTCAGCCAGTGTGCAGGGCCCCAGAGCTGGGAGTTCAGGGCCCTACTCAAAGGCCCAGGGACCATGTGACTGTTCTGTCGAGGCTGGGGATCGAACTGGTGACCTTCCAGTCATGCGGACAGACTTAACCCACTGAGCCAAAAAATACAGAACTAGAATTTAATGTGGCCTACCTAGTGTATGTGTGTGTATATGGATTAAGTTTGTGTTACACTGTGGGGACCAAATGTCCCCCACAATATGATAAAAACCTGTTACTTTGATGTTTTGGGGACTATTTTTCAGGTCCTCACAAAGATCTGTGAATGCAATCAAAAACCAAAAAATGCCATTAGTCTCATATTTTGTTTGGTTATTTGGAGATTAAAGTCATCATGTTGTGATTAGAGTTTTCCCAATAGACATGAATGGATAGCCCCCACAAAGATGCGGGATTGTGTGTGTATGTGTGGGTGTGTGTGTGTGTTTTAGGAGATAGGGAATCTGTAAGTTTCCTCCTGCTAATTTGGTTCCTGTACAGTCCAATAATGTGGTTTAGGTGGGTTAGTCTATTGAGAAACTGAGATTGTGAGTATCTGCCCTGTCATGGAATGGGCTTTCAGCCCACTATGACCCTGAACCAAAAAAGTGGATGGAAGTTGATGGATGGAAGATATACAGATCAGTGCTGAATGTTTAGCCCTGGCAAATCTGTTTTCTCGCTTTACCAGAACCCGAAATGAAAACACTGTTGCTGTTGGACAAATGATTCTCTTATGCAGAGCTGGAAAAAATGCTACTTCCACACTGTCACAAACAGTAGGTTTGCAGCTTACAGTTGGTAGGAAAACCTGACACGCAAGACAGATTTGAAAGTCCTTACTTTCCTATACACTATATTTTAAAAAATCAATATAAATAATTCATGTTTAATCACTATGGTGAATGTATGGGACACATATCCTCTTCATATACCCATTATTTATGGTGAAATGTTAAAATAAATATGAAATATTTTAAAAAGAGATATGAAACTACCTAAAAACCATATATGCTCATTAGATCTTTTCCACATGTGGATGTTGCTTACTGTGGGATTTTATGAGTGAAGGAAGAACACTATTTTATTATATAACTATGCATGGGAGACATTGAGCAGTGTGAATTCAAGAGAAATTTGAGAATTATTTCATATGCATATGATGTGCAGGTTTCTATATTGTGTCATACTACTAGTTGTAACTGAGGCTGAATTGACAAGAAGGATGACCGTGAGCATCAAAGGGGACCTTATTATTAACTATACAGAAGCAGAAATAAAAAGCGACCACGGATGGTATAAACAAAAAGCAGAAAGACTAACCAAGTTAACACATTCTAAGTGAAGCACTGGGACATGCTGGGGAACTCGGGTAAGGACCAAAGGCAATGCACCCACAACACTTACAGTACAGCACACACAGAGAGCCTACAATGACCAACAGCGGAACTAGACAAGGACAGACGTATACACTCAAGCAATGAGGGCTGGACGAGGAAGAGCTATGGGTTTGAAACAATTAACTAGAGACTAGAGCAACATAGGAGACACTGGGAACAAAGGTGAAACAAGACATAGCTACAAAACTAAATACCAACAGGGATAATTAAGAACAAACGCGCAGACCTAAAACTGATACACAATTACAAGATGACGTACTTAACAAGGGGTACTTACGAAACTCAAAATGTCCAACACAACCGTAAGGAAGCACGATTCTCAGCCGCACACTCAGCCCATTAAGCCAGACAGCAACTCAGGAAACCTAATGAAACACAGGGGAAGGAACAGGATGGCCAGCTACATCTGCTGGCCAAACTGGGGAACAACAGACAGGACAGGACAGGACAAGACAAGAGCCGATCCTGACAGACACTACCAAGATCTGAAGGATATTATTTTATAGTACATTTATCAAATCAAATAAACTTAAACCAGGGTAGTAAGGTCATGTAAAATGTAACACTTTCCTTTTGGGGGGGGGTGGGGGTTCGTCAAATTCAGATAAATAAACCATGAAGGGTATTTGGTTGACTGAAGATGTGATTTGTTATAGATTAATTGGTGTGTTTCATATCAGTTTTATTTGAAAAGACTCATAACCATAATGTCCCTTTACATTTTTTTGTTTGATAATGTTCTTCCTGCCTTGAGTATGTTTTCAACCATCTTCCAGTTGTTTATCCAGTACAGGGCTGTGGGAAGTGTGTTAGTTGTGTAAAGTAAAACTGAAGTTGAAATAAGAGAGTGCTTCTTTAATGTATCTTTACACATTAATTCATGTGCACTTCATCCCAGAATTTCTGAAAGTGAATAATACCACATTGCTAAATGAAATGAAGATGTTCATAATTGAAAATGGTTTCCAGTGAGGGTAGTGTAGATGTACAAGCCTTGAAGCAGAAAACTACAGAAGAAATGCTTACGATGGAAAAAAAAAAGGTTCCCTGCTGTTTGTTGTTGTGTTCATGGGCGATTTGCAAAAGCCACTCCATAAAACACACCACACAACATGCTTGACATTTGTATTAAATTCCACGTAAAAGGAACTAACAAATGTTTTTGTTTTTCATCTCTACACACTAGGGACCCATGCAAAAGCGAAAGGAAAAAGCAGAATCTCTGGTCGACAGGGTGTTACGAATTGTCGGTAATAACTGCTGGCTGTTATCGTGCGCCAGACGCGTACCGACTGAGTATCTCCTCTTCCACTGTTTGATTTAAAGCATTGGGCTCCAGAACCAGAGCTCATAAGGAATGGTTCCCATACATAATGTGTGGAATTACTCTGTCAGTTTGCTGTGGAGGCGTGTTTGAATTTCTGTAGTTATTTATACTTTTCTGGAAGGCGAGGATGGAGACATGGAGGTTTCTGCTCTGGACAAAGCTAATTATGTGTGAAAAGACTTGGGTCTCAGAGGCCAAACATTGTAATCATTGAGTACCAACAGCGGCCCAGTTCAGTAGGGGTGTCTCTACCAGGAAGCGCCTCTGGATTAAAATGTAAAAATTTACTACTGTTGTTGCTGGACATTTCTGGTACTGAATCAATAGTGTATAAAGACAGTAAGATGGTTAAATGATTTCACAGCTTCAGCCTGTTGAAAGGGTCGTGTTACACATTTTAGTCTAGTCGTTAAATATGACTTTTATGTGTAGCATGTTTTAATGAATTTGATCATATTTTGGATTGATTGGATGTGATTGGCCCTGGAGGACTGTAATGTCTAATTAAGCAGGAAATCGTGTGTTGGGAGAGATTCACAAATGGATCGACACAGTTACAGTTACAGTTGAGGAAACAGATCTCAGTGGCTGTAACATGGTCATTCTTGGGGCTTGTTTGATGGAACTACAATGGCAGCTCAACTTATTGAAGCAATACACCATAATTAAATAGAACCATGAGGGAAAAGAGGCCATCAGAAAAAGGTAACACCCTGTAGAATCATACACTTCAGGGTCACCGTATCCTTGTGTATTTTAGGGTTCCAGGTTGTGTATAGTTGCAGGTAAATGTTTATGCGAGAAGTGCTATTTTCTTTGACTTTGCACGCCTGGAAAAAGTGTGCCATTCTTTGGGCTGTCAGTGAACATTAACCAATAATGGCTGAAAGCAGAGTTGAGGAAGACTTGCTGGCAGGTCTGCCTGACATGGAAACCATGAGGTCTAGGGCAAGTTTATAGGGTGTCTATTGAGGAGAGCTGTTTGAAAACTTCCCTCTCTGCTGTAAACTTCATTTAGACAAGCCAATCCAGACACACCCAAAATACCCATCTAACCCCAGCCAAAACCACCCACATCCATACATTACCTTGTCATTTTCTCCAGGGGAAACCACTCAATGCACTTAACAGTGCAGAGTTGAGCAAACAACATACTTAATGGACTCTACCAAGCAGTGAGTGAGTGTAGTACAGTAACATGAATCATTTGTCACTTTACCAAATGGACAGATACATGATATCCATGTGTACCAACTGCATCACCAGTTCGAAGAATTTATGGGAATTTCAGAACAATGCCAAGACGGTGTATTTCAGGAATTAGCTGATATTGCATTATCAAGGTAGAACGATGCCATAAATATTTTGGATTTTTTTTTCATCCTTGCCCTCTGTCTGGCAAACGCGTACCTGAATTATATAATAAAGCTTTCATTCACCATATGGACAAAAGTATCGGAACACCTGGCCGTTACACCTACCGGAACTTTTATGACATCCCACACTTAATCCGTAGGCATCAATATGATGATGGTCCCTCTTTGCAGCTACTCAAAGCTGCCACTCTTCTGGGAAGGCTCCCCACAAGATTTTGGAGTGTGTCTCTTGGAATTTTTGCTGGTTCATACTAAAAAGCACTTGTGAGAGCATGTTCTGGTGCTGGATGTGAAGGCCTGCCTAGCAATCTCCATTCTAGTTCATCCCAAACGTGTTCAGTTAGGTTGAGGTCAGCATAATCCTTTCATCTTCCAGCCTTCCATGTTATCCTAGTGTGTGATAGTGTCCTGTAATGGACTGGAATCCTACTTAGGGTGTTCCCTGCCTTAATGCGATTAACCCAAGACCCAACACAACCATGTATTGGACAAACAGTAAGACAATCAGCAGAACTATGTTATTAATTATGAAGATATTACTTTGTTGGTATTCAGGTTGTGAAAAATGAACAGGCATCCATTTCCAAAGCAAAGAAACACAAAAACAGACTATTTTCAGTGACCTGCCGAAAACACAGACTGATTCTATCAAGCAAGAAAGAGAAAAACACAGTCAGGCAGATTACACTGTGACACTGTGGGGGGGCGCAATTCAAACAGGCTATGTATGTATGGGCTACAAGGGGGCTTGGTAAGCAGTGTGAATGTCTAGCAGCTGGGAGTGGGGGCCACAAATGCCACAGCTGGATCCAAGGGTTAGGGCAGAGGGACTAGGTCACGGCAACAAAGCCACATTGAAGCACATGTCTGCACCTGTCAGGAGCCATAAATATGCCAAAATGCAAACATTTGCTCTCCAATTCCTAGTCTGTGACAACCTCAAATGGCACCCATCCATCTTCGGTCTGCTTATCCTAGACTAAAGCTGCCCTTATTGTATCGGTCAGCCTTGGGTATCCCATTTTTAAACTGTTGGAGTTGTGTCTCCTAGTCCCATATTCTGGTCCCATATGCTAGACCCATATCCTGGTCCCATATCCTAGTCGCATATCCTGGTCCCATATCCTAGTCCCATAACCTGGTCCCATATTCTGCTCCCATATCCTGGTCCCATATCTTGGTCCGATATACTGGTCCCATACCCTGGTCCCATACCCTGGTCCCATACCCTGGTCCCATATCCTGGTCCCATATCCTGGTCCCATATCCTGGTCGAATCTTGCTTTCTTGGCTGGATTCCTGATTCCTAACTTCAGGTTGGTTTCCTGTCTCCTTTGTTCACCAATCCACCACACTTGAATCCTCCCTTGTCCATGTTCCAAAAACCCATCAGCAGCCCGAAGTCTAGAGCAGTTGCTTGTTACCCTATAGTGTCTTTTTTCACTGGTCATTTTTTCAGTTAGTCATCTGACCAAGCATTTGTGTAGGTTGGCCTGGTTCAGGTGATACCTGTTTTCTTAGTGTTCTATGTTGTAAACTTGGGTCAACATAATGAGCTGTGTTAAGTGCCCTGAGTCTGATGTAACATTTATAATGCTGAAACAATTATTTCAATGCGTTTTTGATCATAAAACTACAGAGGTGAGCAGAACTCTCAAAAAGCAGGCATCAACTTGGGTATGAAGACACAAAGCCTGGCCTTAACCCAAACCAAGAGTGGTTCCTGATTACATCATGGTAAATAAAAAGTAAATAAAATCAGGCTCTTGGGGCCCTGTGACCAGTCCCCCCCCCGTGTGGATGTGCAGCAGATGTAAACTAGCCTTTCATTCCCAGTAAGCAGACCGTTCCTAGTGCCACTGTGGCAGATCGCGGTCTGCTTAGCACTTAAGACAGAGTACGGCCCATCAGCTCCTCATGCTGAAAAGATTAGGCATCTTTGGCTCATTCTGAAGTAAAGACAGGAAATTGAAAGAGTTAAGTAGGAACAAAGGGATAGAAACACCTGGTACACAAACAGGGGAACTGAACATTCTGTTTTCAAGTTGGTGGGTTGTCATGGTTGAATAATTCACGGACAAATAAGGTGACGAGGGACCGCGGTGTAACATCTTTTAGAATCCAGATCCACTCCGTATACTTAACATGAGCCTATGTGATCAAAGCTCAGTTCCACATCTTGATACAAAGACGTCATTGCGAGTTAGATGCTCCCCTGAGAGGCTGATCTGTTTCATATCTGCATTCAAGGGAGCTCAGCAGCTTTGTCTATAGAAGGGCCAAACGCCGACTCACCATCCGGGTGACAGCTCTGAAGAAAGCACTTCTGTTCCTACTACACATCTTGTAGCCTAATTATTCCCACTGCGGACAGGTTTCAATGTAAATTTATGACCAGGGATGTGGAATATTTCCCATTAAGGCATCCCTAACAAAATATTCAGTTTGTAGTAGATTTCTGCTGTCCATAAAACCATTTAGCTGTGAAGCTGACGGATTTGGAGCCTTGTCAATAGTGGGTACCGGCTGCTTCATGTTCAATGAGTCTGTTTATTGTAAGCAGACACTTGTGTGTCTGCACAACGGTGATGATAATGCTGATTATGATAGAATTCTGGAAGCACAGAAAGGGCTTCAGGTGGTGAAAGTGGTGGTAGTAGTCGGACGAGGTCTAACCAACGCTTCCTCTGGGAAAAACCCAGTTAGATACATTCTACAGAGAGAACAAAAGAACATCACAGAAAGAACAGGATGCATTCAGATATCTGTCATTGTGTCATTACTTTACCTCACACTGCATAATAATAATAATAATAATAATAATAATAATAATAATAATAATAATAATAATAATAATAATAAATCCATCTTCGGAAAGGTTATCCTGGAGAATGTCCTGGGGGCATATCCCATGCAGCATTGGGGCAAAAGGCAAGTAAAAGCACCCAAACATAATCACACTCTGCAGGCGACTGATTAGCTGCACTGCATGTTTTTGGACTTTGGGAGGAATCCAGCTTTTCCAGAGGAAACCTGTTTAAGACGAAGAGAACGTGCAAACTGCAGAGCCACACACACCGGGATCTCGGGATCGGAACCCGCAAAGGCGGGGGACTGAGGCAATAGTGCTCTTCACTGAGCAGTAGTAGAAGAATAAGTAAAAATGGTGCTCATGATGATGATGATGATGATACAATTCATGCGTGCAGCAGCCTGGCTAGCATCCTCATTTTTCTTATGCAGATGCTGACTCCTTCTGGACGGCAAACCCTGCACTCCCTCCTCTGAGCCCAGTGGTAAGTAGTCCTGGACTTACCCCAAGCCCCACCACAAAACCTGCTCAGCCCTTTGCCAGAAGGTGTCCTGCCTGTGATTGATTGTAGGAGACATGGGCAGCTAGGCGAAAATTTGCTGTGATAGGAGAATAAATATGTTTCCATTTAAAGAGTCAAACAATTATTTAACAAAATACGTTACTTCATTAATCATGAAGCATCAGCCTAACATGGTAACATGGTGATCTGATGTTGGCTATTAGCAAACAAAGGCTGCTAATTAGTTTGTTTCTGGTTTTGAGATGCGTGTGCAGTTGAATTGGCCCAAATGTGGTTGGTGCAGATTAGTCAGGTGCTTCACTAATGGAAATTCTGCACCCATTTGCTTCAGAGGTTTTCTGTTAGCCTGATTGGATCTTTTACGGTCTGACACCGTTCCCAGCCCACGTCGTCAGGAAGGTGGAAAGACGGCCTACGAGTGACTGCGTCTGGCCGTGTCCAGCGTTCGTGGCTAACGTTATGGAAGATATACCTCCAGAGCAGTGATTTAGGGGGACACGACTCTACTGCTTCCACATGTGGTGGAGCCCTTCCAAGTCAAACACCCCCCCTGCGGTGAACATTAGAATGATGGAGCGAGCTGGGCGAGCATCCGGCTCTTGTAGCATTTGTTTTTGTAGCTTAAGGCTCAGGTGTAGAGTGATTTCGTATCCGCTGTCAGGATGGCACACTGGGTGCTGCCGTGTTGAGTCATCATTCGTCACAAAGGCACGCAGTGCTGTGCCCATGACATTGCTATCGGTTATTATTTTCAGACTATACAACATAGAGATAAAGATGGCACTGTATTATAGTGAGTAGTGTTTCACAGTACAGACCATTCGTAGACACCTCAAAAGTCTCGAAGAGCATGAGGGATTCACTGACTTTACGACACGTAAAAAATAGTTTTTCACAGGAAGTGGAAAAACTGCTGCAGGTCCACAGACCTGGATTTTAATCTGAACCAAAGTCTCATAAATCCTTCCAGATACATGATGGCGGCTGGCTTTGACGGCCATTAGTAAAAAGTTGCCTTTTCAGTAAATGAATAATGAACAACGTGCAAAAGAAACACATTTTGCGGTGAACGAACACAAACAGAATTTAACTTTTTCACATTTTCACACATTAGCGATTTTATAGCAACATGCGAACATTTCTGAAACACAATCCATTCTTTGTTTTCTTTGGAAAAACACTTGTATAGGCTACACATTTTGAAGAAAACGCTCACACTGATTTTATTCTTGTTTTTCGATACGAGGTGCAGGTGAGATTGTGCTGTCGTAAATCAGATACATTTCAATGGCTTCAAAAACCGCTTGATCATATGTGACTCTGCCCAACATCTCAAGCTCATAGTTCCGGCAATAAAAATCGGACCGGAAATTGTGAGTGAGACCACACTAAACATGAGTGGACTGGCCAGACACAATTAAATTAATTTCTGATTCCTTGATTGTCACCCTGAATTTTGATGTGTTTTATCTCACTTGCATATATGAGTTACCCAGTTTTAAGGAAAGACCGGTAACACTAAATACTTCAATACACTGTAATTATCTTCTTTCCATATATTTGGTGTGGTTTGAAAACTGACTGAAACTGAATTGAAATGTGTGATTTAAAGTGCTTGCCCCCTAATTAAAGGGTCTTAGTTTCATGTTTACACATTCGCCCTTAAAAAGTCTCTTGCAGTATGAACGATGACTCAGTAGGAATTATGTCATTTCACATCTTCAAAGATGCTCGGAGTGCATGAATTTGTATGTCCTTCCGGTATGCAGATCGGTTTCCATCACAGACACCAGTTTCCTCCCACAATCCAAAGATGTGTTTTTCTTAATTACTGTTAGCGTGTGACTGGGAGAGCAAAAGCACAGCATCATCCTGCAGTGGACTGATGTTCCGTCTGGGGGGGGGGGGGTATTCTACACTTCCAGGGGTGATGCCTGCAGCACTATAGTTGTAATGTGACTACTTCGCTCAATCCATTTGTTATTTTTGAGACGACCCCACCAACAACCTAAAGTCAGGCTTCCTCATTATATCTTTAAAACTCACTCAGTCCTCATGTAATCCAGGAAAGAACATTCATTAAATTTCAAAAATTACATCCACAGAAACTTCCTCTGAAATGTATCCTATGGACTGAGTGATTTTTGGAAATTTGCTCCACGACCGGACAATCGTATGGCTGAAGTATGTGACACAGGGCATCGTGAATCACACATGCCCCCACCCTCTAAATTGGATTTGGTAGGGGGTGGTACTGCAAACATCATATTGGTTGTGTATTCAGGCTCAATTTCTCTCTTCTCTACCTCATCCTCTTCCCTCCATCCCCCCCCCCGACACAGAAACCCTATTACTCGCTAACAAGCCCTTATTGTTCAGGGACTGAACACATCAAATGCCTCGCAGATATGCTACCAATCCTGAGGTTAACGAAAATGCAGTTATTTCGTGTGGCACGAGAGATTGAGCAGGAATGCGGGACACAAGATTAGCAACATGTGTGGATCTATGTAGGCTCCACTCGGCTGAAAGTGTGGCACTCCGAGCCAAAATGATATTCGGAATTTGTTTGCGGTCGACTCGAGAAAACTGTGGTCTCGTGGCTGGTAAACACGACGAGGCCCAGGACGTACAGACATTCAGAAATACCAGGGTAAAGGCATCGCTAATGTTTGTGGGTCACATTTTGTCCGACTGAAAACTAACACACGCCCTTCTCAGTTTGGCTGTGTCATAGGGCCTGAGCATCCGATTGGCCGTTTGTTGTCCTCCAATGAAACCTCAGGTGCCGAATAATGTGCAGACCCACTAAAATAATGAAGCCCAAACAGCCGTCTTATGCAGAGTGCTGAACCTTTGCTCAGCGTATGGCCACTATGGTATAAACAATTTCTTAAATCTCTTTAAAGACTTTAAGCTTGTACATCATGTACATAAAAACTCCTGAGGCCTGTTTGTGTTGGTTATTACATCATGCGACTACTTTGCCTTGTCTGAACCGTCAATATTCTTTGATATTTATGTCTGTGAATTTTGCGGGAAAAGAAAGATACAATGGAGTCCTGCATAAAGATGCAGATAAGCCGGCGGTGTTTAGGTGGATGTTAAGATGCCTGTTATGAAATCAGAACTTCATCGGCCCATCTTCTAACCTCTTACCCTGGTCAGGGTCTCAGGGGGGGGCTGGGGTCTATCGCAGCAGTACAGGACAGAAGGCAGACGCACACCCAATGATGGGACACAAATACTCATCTACCATCATACTCTATGGGCAATACAGGGACCTGGATTTCCTAAATGGGGGGGGGCAGGGAACCTGGGGGAGAGCTACACAACACAGGGAGATCATGCAAACTCCTCTCTCTCACACACACACACACATACACATTTATTTTTCTATGGGCATAACCCTAATCCCAACAATGACAACCTTCACCATAAGCAAACAAACAAAATGCATAACTGAACAGGTGTTTTGATTGCAGTGACAGATTTTTATAAAATTGAGTTTTTCCCTTGTTGGAATCGAGAGAATGGACCCCAAAACATTAAAATAACAGGTTTTTATAACTTTGTGGGGACATAATCCACCCCCGGGGGCGTGAGGTAACAGCACTAGCTGCCCAGCCACTGCACTGCCTTCCACCCTATAGTCGTATCAAACAATTAAAACAGCTTGTTGACTGAGTTAATGGAGAAACTAGGAGGTCTCATTAGAGCATTAGGCAGCAGCTGATTCTGGGCTTTAACTTAGCACCCATCGTAAATGTCAGTTGTTTTCAGACATACTAGAGGGCCTCTCAGAATGTGCTCTGGCTGGATCTACTTACATCTCGCAGCTGTAAACGTAACAGTCTTCATGCTCCTCTTAAATATCCCTGCAGCATGTGGAGTTTCGCTCATCAAACTGAAAGTGATGCATTAATGCGTTTGAGCTGCTTTGACCATCTGAATGGACACAGAGGTTTCCAGATGCAAATGGCTTAACAATCATTAATTATAACCAGCCATCACATGCCCCTTGCTATTTTGGAATGCAATATGTGTCCTTTTATTTAAAATAAAACATCATTTTATATGATTACTTCAATTATTTGAATTAAATTTTCACAAATAAAGTACAACGTTTCACATTGATGAATTTCTGAATATGTCTTAAAAAACATTTTGCAAACATGAGATCATCTCAGTGGCAGATCCTCTGGATTGTGTCTCTCTATCGTCTGCTTGTGTCTGGAGGTGAGTCACATGACTCCATGTATGTCCCACTGTATACCTGCATATGTATGACAATAAAGTCTGTTGAACATCAACTGACTTGATTTGCAATTGTAGTAATATTTTTAAGGTGGGGGCATAAGAGGGGCCATAATTCATATACAAGGGCCAACCTTAACATTAGCCAATGATATGTTTTGTATCAGTGAATGACAGGGGAGTTATCACTCTGGTACCAATCAACTTTCTGCTCGTGCCAGTGACCCTGTAGCCTCGCCCCTCTATTCACCCCTGGAATTATGGGTAGCCTGTTGAGAAAGTGAGACAGGCCGATGTCTTCGTCCAGCAGATGATCTGAATTACACCACTGCATCCTTTGGCAGGGGACAGCAAACAGAACCTCTTGGCAATGAGGAATATGTTTATTGGTGGAAATTTTACCCTTTATAGGGATGAACCTTATGAGGGCAGGGACAAGAAAAACACAGAAACATCACTGGAAAATAAACCACTAAATAAAGCTAGTTTGACAGGTGAAAAACACTGGCGCTGTGGCCTGGGTTACGGAGAAAAACAAAACAAGTATATTAACGCAGGGAAAGGGGGGTAGATCAACTTCGTTATTACACAGTGACGTGACTTTTGGGAAGAACTGCACCCTTTGCACAGCTGCTACACAAACACACAGACACACACACAGGTTAGTACCATGATTCAGTTTACTAAACATTATTCTTCAGTATAATTGGATTACAGGTGATCTAGTTTAATTATTTCCTGATGCACAATTAATTTTGTAGTGTAGACAAATTCAGATGTAAAAGCTGTGCTTAAAAACTAGTAATTAGTAATTGATTCAACTCAAAAAAATTGTTAATACAGGATCATTTGTATGTGGGCTGAAAATTGGTGTAAGTGACTGGAGAGATGACCAATAAACCTCCCACCCCCAAATAATCATATTGTCATGATGAATAGATGGAGATCCCAACTCCCCCCAAAGTTGAAACGGAAGTTATGCTGTTTGGGCTGCTATTAAGCACTGTATTTTCCTTGTTAAGGAAATCGTCTATAGGAAAGCACAGTAAATCATAGATTATGGTTACAAGAGTCTTTATTTCGACTACAAGAAGCAAAACCATTCAACCTGTCCAAAATGTCATTTTAAGGATAGTTATTCCGGGATTGAAGGATGAATGATACTTTATGTAGAGCTATTAGATATCAAATCAATTATTTGTTTGGAAGGATCATTATTGTAAAACAGAAGAAAACAAAAAAATTGAAACCATGAGTGTGGTTTTTAAATCCACTGTTCCAGAACCAGACTTTTCGTATGACGAACAAAAGTATGTTTGTTCGTGGGGTCTGACACTGCCAGTGAATTACTGGAAGTTGAAAACGCAGTGAACTGACTCACTGCAATAGTTCATTGAAAGGCAGTACGTTTTTGTGGCGAATGAATCCACAGGAACTCGTCTTTCCTGACAATGCTGCCATTGCATTCCACCTTAATACCTCTGCATTTCTCTGTGGATGCAAGTTATCTATCCACCAGGCTGTGTTATCCAAAGAAACTGGCTTAAAAATATTGCCTTCTGCATCACCTAGTACATGGACAAACTTTTTGGGTGTCCTGGATTAAGCCAACAGGGAAATTCCAAAATCCTTCCTTGAACTATCCTTGTCTTTTACCACTTCCTAAGGTCCATATATTTCCTTTTAGGTTGCCCATCTCCTGCCTGAGAGCTGAGCTTACTCAGAGGGCAGGATTAATAGACTTTCAGTAAGCCGGTTTGGACATTTATGTTTCCTGATTGTCGGCAGAGAGTTGGGGGCGTAGCCTGGATATCCTGTCTAGATTAAAAGCAGGGAAATCTATCTCAATGTTTCTTGAGGCAACATAAAGGTGTTTTGGTGACATTTAAGGTCACCTTGCAGACAGGATGGCCTTAACGTGGTGCCGTATGACAGTCACAGTGACTGTGGGCTCAGTTTGTCAAGCACAACATTAAAGCTGACAGATGTTAAGGAGGCCAATTACTGTAGGCCTTCTGTCTTGTGTGCTTTTAGATGCCGAAAGCCAAAAGCCAGTCGTAATTGGAACATTGCAATCCCCAAGTGGAGCCTGATAGAGTACGTTTCAGTTTGATGTCTTTGGGATTTTTATGTTTAATGGATATTTGAAGTTAGTGTTTCA
>JAODJW010000050.1:5664830-5676422 GCA_026777045.1 Hyperopisus bebe
TACCGTCTGCCTGACACTGTCCCGGAGCCTGCTGGGTCGGACCCTCATACTGCAGTACCGTCTGCCTGACACTGTCCCGGAGCCTGCTGGGTCGGACCCTCATACTGCAGTACCGTCTGCCTGACACTGTCCCGGAGCCTGCTGGGTCGGACCCTCATACTGCAGTACCGTCTGCCTGACACTGTCCCGGAGCCTGCTGGGTCGGACCCTCATACTGCAGTACCGTCTGCCTGACACTGTCCAGGAACCTGCTGGGTTGGACCCTCATACTGCAGTACCATCTGCCTGACATTTTCCCGGAACCTGCTGGGTCGTATCCTCATACTGCAGTACCGTCTGACACATTCCTGGGAGCCTGTTGGTTCAGCCTGCTGGTTCAGGACTTAATTACATTCTTACATATTAATATTTGATGCTGCTTACCGTCAGATATGGGATCTTTGATGATGCCTTAAATTCACTGAAGATGAACGCTGCACTACTCCAGCAGATGCCTCCTTTCATTTGCTTTCTAGGGTCCAAGTTGCATTTATTTCTGGCAAACATTAGATATTATGGTTCTATTTGTTGCTATTCATGCGCAATGAGAGAATCAGCAGGCACATCTCAGCCTGTGAGCCTCTTTAATTAATAATATGGATAGTCCTGTAAAAACAGGAGCTCCATAAAAATGTTAAAGCAGTTGCCTACGAATCATAATGAGAAACGTAACATGAGAACATATGACCCTGACAAGGAGGCACTGAAGATGTTAATACTGTCACTGGAGTAACAGCAGACAATGGAACACTGACTGTTCCCTGTTAACCGCTTTCTGACGATTTTGTCATTCGTACCATGCAGGATCAAAAAATCTGGGAATATTTAAGGTCTGTGTGTTTTTGCCAGAGTGCTTTATGGTCCCAGCAAGTTTAGTAATGCACCCCAAAATTTATATTATGAAAAAAACTGTCTGATCGCATTGAAGTGAAACCACTGATATTAAGCACGTGAGAAGCTTAAAAGTAAGTCAGGCCCAATAAAAATGGAAAATCTTCGTGCACGGCACAAAAATGGGTTTTTCCATTTGTGGCATCTTCAGAGGAGCAATTCGTAAGCCACTAATAATCCTTCTCGATGCAATGGATACATCTGTAATTTGTACCAGCCTTCCACGTGATTCCACGGTGTTGAAGGTTCTTTTTGTGGTCGGCTGAGCCTTAATAAGCGGGCTTGTAGCCAACTGGTACCAGGAGAATGAGGTCTACCTGAGTGCATAAGGTGCTTCTTGTTCAGTTCTTTTATGGCTGCTTTTGGAACCCAGACAGGAGACTGAGAAATGGCAGCAGATGGAGGCCACAGATGAGCAGCAGCCCGGAGCTGGTGTGGCTCCGCAGGTTAAACCTCTGTGTCTCTGCTTGGAAGTTTGCTGGTTCGATGCCCGGCCTCAGCAGAACGGTCAGATGTCTGCGGGCTCTTGCGAGAGGCCCTTAGCCCCAGCTCCACGGACCCTGCATGCTGGATGATCCTATGCTGGTTGCTCTCACCTGTATGTGTGTTTCATGGACAGTGAGCTGAATGAGGCAAACAGAAGCTTTTCAGACTCCATGTGTGCATGGCAAACAAAGGATGGTTCTGGTGGGATTTCCTGCTGTCTGACCATAAGCAGCTGATGAACCTTGTGGCATAAGGCCAATTTGGTCGTTTAGTTTGCCTTTATATATACGTTATATATATAATTGTGGGGACAGGCTACTGTTCTGCTAAAGACACTAACCACGCCCCTTTTAATTGGTTTTAATTGTTCTTTTATTCTTTGCAGGGCAGAACCAGTCAGCCTCTTTTCACAATGTTATCTGTCACTAGATCTCTCAGCCCTCAGTGTCTCCCATATCCAACTTTTTTCAATCCCCCCTAAATCCTTTGTTTTTCCCTCGTAACGACCAATAAAAATTTTCCATCTCAGCCATGACTCTCCTGAACTGCCCTCTTTCCGTTATACTGGGGAAAAGAAAAGGGGCCATTTGGCGGCTGAATGACAGTGAAACAAAGTTTTCCATAATATTTCATATTTCAAATGTTTTAATTGCAGTCAGAGCAACAAATGACTTTATCTCTGTTTCAGAGTTAAAGGTGCTTTCTCCAACCTGCAGGTGAAAATAGACTTTTACTCCATTCTTAAGACCATGAAGCATGTGTATAAGGTGGAGCATCTCCTCTGCTGCATGGTAATGCTTTCCGATCTGAGAAGATCACCTGGAATATGCCTCAGCTCATAGTGGGTTTGTATTATACTCATTCCTGGTCAGACAGTAACTTGATCAGCAGGCTCTGAAAATATTCTGTGATTCATTGCCAGTTAAAACTATTATGTTTCCCAGGGTTACGCTTCATTGCATTGAAGGTGATTAATGTTTGTTTTCCTCTGGTTTGTCTTTGTTCGCTTGTTGTATTTTAATAACTCTTGTTTTAAACGGGCTCCTGAATCTTGTGTCTGAGAGAATATTTGAATAAGGAGGTCAACCGGCAGCTTATTCAGAATCTGTACAGAAGCTTGACTCTGATCCACTGATAACAGAATGTTTTGCCATGATCACTGGCAGTTGAATATTTTGCCATGATCACTGGCAGTTGAATATTTTGCCCTGATCACTGGCAGTTGAATGCTTTGCCCTGATCACTGGCAGTTGAATGCTTTGCCTTGGTTACTGATAGCACACAATTTTGCCCTCATCGCTGAAACTAAACCACCAACACTTTGACTTGAATTTTACTCGTTCTGTTCAACAGATCAATATAACAAAACACAAGCAGTGATGCAGAGGTCTATAATGGGCCAGACACACCCACAGTTAAAGGGACTACAGATGCAGGTCTGCATCATATTAATGCCAGACCACATGCAAGACGGCCTTGAGTTTACATGACTCAGTTTTCACGTGTGCAAAGCAGTGTAACAGCAAAAGGTTTTCTCATATTTACCCAAAACCACACTGTAGAATTGGAGACTAGACAGACCTTAATCAGAATATGTTACCACTCAGATAGAAGTTTCTTTTTCATGTAGTATTGCTGTTTGTTTATTACATTTGGTATGATTTTAAGACAAATCCACTTTTTTCCACATTACATGTACAATTATTCATGTTGATACTTTGCATTTACACATATGCAAAAATGGCTGATGAAATCAGCAAACTCATTTTGACAATTGAGGGGGATGTAGAATAAATTCTGGAAAGTTAAAAGCAACACGATCTCTTTTTTTAAAAAGAATCACTTTTGCAACAAAATTTATACTTCTTAACAGAGCATTGCTTGTCAAAATGACAACAGAAATTCTGGCAGAACTTTTTCCTTTTATGATCAGTAAAATATGAGTAAATAAATAAAGTTTCCATTTTCAAATCAAGTAAAACAAATGCCAAAAAAATGTACAAAACACTGAAACTGCATTGTTTTGCATCTTTTTAGATAATTATTCATATCTGTTTAAACTGGCCTCAGCAAAATACCTGTATAGTACTTATAATGTTCCAATAATTGAAACATTTTAGAAATTCCTATGTGTGAATGTATCCCAAAATAAAAGCAGAATTCGTTGTATGGCTGAATGCAGTCTTGGTCCTTCTGGTCACAGCGCCCATTTCACCACATTGGACATTTTTAACGAATGAAGAAATGCTGCTGTTTTTGTGACATGACTAGTCGTTTGGCTCTGGCAAGCTCATCTGCTTTGACCGAGAAGCCAATGAATTTGGAAATACAAAAATCATCCAAGGTGAACAGCTGTCTGAGAAGAATTTATGCTGACTACAGTCCAAATAACCTCGTATTTGAGATCATCGACACCCCACCCTGGAAATAGTATCCAAAGGAATTAAAAAATAAATTTTCAGGTAGTGCTAAGGAACTAGGCAAAATCTGTTATTTTCACACCACATACTGGTTATTTCGGTGTACTGCACCGGAGGTGTTTCATAAAGTATTTGTTATTTTTAGATGGTGCTTCTTGTGATTTTTCTCTCGCTTTTGTATGGTCGAGCTTTGAGGCCGCAGGATTTCATTTCCGAGTAACAGGAGCTGGTTATAAATGCAGATGGCTGCTGCTCCTGATGACGCAAGAAACCCTTTGAAGCAATTATATTGTTATAGTAAATGAATGCTTTAGTTTCTCTGACGATTAAGTATATTTTCATATGTCACGAGCTAAATAACATTTGTCTGGGATCAGCTCCCCTGAAGCTAACAGTGTCAAACCTGAGTGAGTTCCACCTTTTATCTTCTCCGCTGCTTCTCTACAACAAAAAGAGTGACATTAGCTTACAGTGTGACACGTTCCCCCTTACACACAGCTAGTTCGGGGGAAGGAGGCCAGTCCACCAGAACCCCTAAAGAGATTTTATCGCCATTTCCATCTGCACTTTTGTAGCTAAATCAAAAGTGTTGCAAATGCGCAAATGTGACAGAAAAACCTGACAGAATGTATAAAGCAAATAGTATTGAACGCAACGTGTGACTTGGATGCAAACAGGCATTATTCCCTGTCACGTGAGGCTCACATGCGTGTAACTCAGAGTGAACAGGATCCCAAGCATGGAATAATAAAACAGGAAAACGTGTCGACGTGCACGCCTACTGCAGAACAGGAACCAAGGGCCGGTTTTTATGTAAAGCATGAAAAAAAGGTTACACATGAGCATAAAAAGAGCAATTTAAACAAAATGAGGTCTGTGCTCAAATAAAAAAAGAGATGAATAGGGTGGCCTGGTGGGGAAGACCGCGGCCTCGCACCTCTGCGGCGGGACCTTTGGTGGGGAAGACCGCGGCCTCGCACCCCTGCGGCGGGACCTTTGGTGGGGAAGACCGCGGCCTCGCACCTCTGCGGTGGGACCTTTGACTGCTGCTTCTCGCTCACTTTGTGGGACTTTGCATAGTTTCCCAGTATTTGCCTGGGTTTTCTCCTGGCAGAGCCCAAAAACATATCGCTGGGATGATTGCTGTCTCCGAATTTCCCATGGTGTGAACACCGCAATGGGCATCCAGGGTGTCCCTGCCTACAGAGCTGAGCTGCTTGGAGATTCGCTCCAGGCTGCATGCGACTCTGTACAGTCAAGCAGTTGGACGATAGATGAGTGGAAACACTTGCTGTAATGATACAATGATAGCAACTATAATAACTATAATATGGCCATTTTTATGAGAAAAAAATTACCGAAGAGTAATTATCATATATTACAAGAATCTGGAATATTTCTTGTTGGAATTCCTTCGTGCAGAATTATTTTCGACCTATCTGATGTTTTGGTTTCTATTTGTGGAGTTTCTTTTTTCAGGTGCCAAATGTTCCACTGGATTCAGGCTTACAGATGTAAAAGGCTGAATCAGTACTGATTTTTGTGGTCATTCAACCAGTGCCCGGTCAATTTTGATGTATGTGCGGGATTAATGTCATGCTGGAAGGTCAGTTTCCAGCCAAGTTCCAGCTTCCTTGGCTGAGAGGGAAGAAAAAGGGTACAGCCAAAATATGTCAGAGTTTTTGATTCCATCTTGTGGAGAGCACTGGGGCGCATGGAGGTAAACCAAAAGCAACGAGCTGCTGGTGCATTTCCCAGCAGAGCCTCAGCTTCAGTGTTTATTATGGGATAGTGTGATTCAGTGGGCTAAAACTCTGTGCCTGTGATCAGAAGGTCACCATTTCAAACCCTGCTGTTGTCACTGTTGGGGCCTTGAGCGAGGCCCCTAGGACTGGCTGATCCTACTTTAGATAAAGGCTTCGGCTAACTGAATGTAATATTCGTTTGAACACTGACACATGTGTCTAAAAAGCCTGTTTAGTCATAACGAAAAATAGCTGTATTTTAATCCTTGTAGCACATAGGTAATTTTCACACAGCTGATGTTGAACGGCGATTTTAGAAACCCTGCGTTTCTGAGATTCCAGGTGGTTTCTCCCGTTGTTTCTTGTACCCATGTGTCTAAATGCTTGTAAAGGGCAAGAGAACTTGTGGTCTGCAAACCCTTCAGCAGCCACTTCCACTGAGCTGTTTTTTTGCAAGGAGCTCAAACGCAGAACTATGAACATTGTTTTTTTTATAGTTTTTTTCTGTCTATCTATTTATAAAACCAAGAAATTTCTTATGGTGTATCATATATAATACATACACTGTATGAATTACATATTTTCCAGACTTAAAATATGCTTAAAATTGCTGAAATGTCTCCTCCCACCATTATTCTTACTACAGATCAGGCTCCGGTTGCCTCGAGATTCACTCCGGTTGCCATGAGACTCGCTCCGGTTGCCTCAAGATTCACTCCGGTTGCCATGAGACTCGCTCCGGTTGCCGGGAGACTCGCTCCGGTTGCCATGAGATTCGCTCCGGTTGCCGGGAGACTCGCTCCGGTTGCCGGGAGACTTGCTCCGGTTGCCTCGAAACTGCCTCCGGTTGCCATGAGACTCACTCCAGTTGCTGGGAGACTCGCTCCGGTTGCCTTGAAACTCACTCCGGTTGCCGCGAGACTGGCTCCAGTTGCCATGAAACTCGCTCCGGTTACCGTGACTCCCATCTGCCTTAACAGGCAATGCAGCGCTATTCTCTGACCATGTGTGTCTGGCCCATGCTCCTAAACAGTTCCTCTGAGACGTTCAGATGATCTGCTCACATAATTATCTCTAGGATTCAAGCCTGAAGAAGACACTATGAGTATAGCATTTCGCTTGTGGGAACTAGGAGCGACTGGCCATGTGCTCCCCAGTCTCCTTTGATTTCCACTGCTGCTGGAGATGTAGTACGTCTGAGGACCACAGCAGAATCTGATGAGACGGAGCTTCTCCTCTTTGTGGGTGGCCTCCTGGCTGCCCTCAAATAGTGGCTGGTGGAAAGGCTTGGGACCCATTTACCAAATCTCCCCCCCCACCTGCCCCCACCCCCAGGGGATGCGATCACACTGATATCATTCGGATGTGAACCTTGTCTCCACTCCAGAGAACATCTGCTGTTCCCTGGCTGCTGTTGCCACCATAATCTGAGGGACTGCAGGGAATATACATACATGTCTACTTTGTGTTTTATATGGGTTATAATTCATTATAATTTATGTGAAATTGCAAAATTGTGAAATACTGTGACTAGGCGTGTGACTCGCATTCTGATGTTAAATCTTAGTTAAAAGGCTTAGAGGTGAATGCAGCAGCTTATCACAGAATAACATCTTCATCTGACACCTGTTTGACAGCAACGACAGCGTCACTCTGGCATCCAGCTCTAATATATATCCAAGGTTAGCAGCCAATGACGAGATGCATTGCTGGATAATGTAAGTGACAGAAGTTCCCTTGGATCATCACCTGTTCAACATGGTGTAAAGCCTGGTACTGTGTCTTAATAAACCTTCCATTTGCACTCTTTAATTTCCTTTAAAAATGAATGTTTTTCTAATGACATTCAACAGCTTTTTACTAACGGAAATATTCATCTTGGATTTCATTACTGCCATGACCCTGTACTACATATGGAGTTGTGAAAGATTGATGTATCGTATGTTTAATTTTGTTGCCTACATATACAGCTTGGTCCCCTCAAATGAACCCTCTAATTTATCCATCCCAGCTCCCAGGACCCCTATAGCAGGTATTCAGTGTTCTCCTCCTAGGACCCCTATAGCAGGTCTTCAGTGTTCTCCTCCCAGGACCCCTATAGCAGGTATTCGGTGTTCTCCTCCCAGGACCCCTATGGCAGATATTCGATGTTCTCCTCCAGGACCCCTATAGGAAGTATTCAGTGTTCTCCTCCCAGGACACCTATAGCAGGTATTTGGTGTTCCCCTCCCAGGACCCCTATAGCAGGTATTCGGTGTTCTCGATCACTTATTTGTTTGGTTCTGATGTGCTGGCAGTTGGGACTCTTTGGGGTCCCTCTAGACCGGGTTGAGAAACACTGCTGCTGTTCTACGTGATGTATAACCATTCCACGCCAACGCAGGAGAGTCACAACAGAGGTGGTAACAAGTTGCTATGGTTACGTCACACTTTCCAGATTCACCTGAATCAGTAGTGATGCCATTTCGTCAGCGTCATGTAAAATAAGGGCGGAAATCCATAGGAGCTAAGCCCAGCTACTCCAGTCTTCAAGGATCGTTATGGGCATAATAATTAGGGCAGTGTGTCAACTCATCTGTTGTGGCAGGTGTTTATTCGATGAAAACCTGGAGCTAAGTATAGAAGCGGATGAGCCTCAGCAAGAATACTGAGCAGTTCCGTGACTGTAGTGGAAATGAATGTGAACAATAAAATACCCTGGATGAAAGTATCTATAAGCAGTAGCACAACCTAATGCACGTTACTGCCAGTGTCTGCGTGATCAGTGAAGTTTTCCTTGCATGGTGCCTGCATGTCCTCCAGACAAACCGTGCACCGATTCAGCAGCACCATTAAAACGGAAGTCAGGGGCTGATCTGGGACTGATGCTACAAAGACCATGACCGTCTATCTAAAGCTCCGGCTGAGAATGAAGAATAGTCTGAGCGTGAACAGCAATGCAGCTCTTAGCGTGATAATCGTTCTTTTTAAGAGGACGTGAAAGCGGGTTGTGGAGGATAAGCGCTCTGGGCCTCCCGGACGGAGAGTCCGTCATGTGGTTCTGTTCATGTCGCGCAGAGCAGTTCTGGTGTGGCCCTTTGCTGATATGGCCCTGTAGAAAGCTCACTCTCCCCTAGACTAAACAAGGGCAGCGCCAGATAAAACAATCCCTCCCCATTGACTCTCCAGCGCTGCCATTTCACAAGAAGCAAACACCGCAGAGTGACCACAGTGATCAGAATTTAGCCGTCCGTCATGAAATGACACCATCCCAACTGCTCGCAGACGGCGTGAGCATGAGGGTACAATATCATTTTCCCGTCTTTTTAAAGAGGACTTACGCCCTTCAAACGCTAGGTCCCTGCTCCCATTTCTCAGACACACACAGCCCATGTTTTTGTCCAGTGCTGAGTTAAGCCTAATAGAACTGCAGAGGTCTTAAATATGCTGGAGCTTCAGTAAAAGTAGGGAATAAAGACTAGCTTCAGCTACAATTGTGTCCGAAAGGGTTTGGCGTGCCAAAGCATTAACAAAGCCACATTAACAGTTTTTAAAAGTGACTAAAGCATTTTTAAGTGAGTCGGTTTGAGTCACATGAAGATCCTCTGTTACGTTATGATCCTCTCTGGCTTGTTTTGAGGCAGCTGGGAGAAAATCTCAAGTGAGGTCAATCTCTGCAATGAAAAATATATCGCTTAATAACGCTGAACTTTGCCTGCTAAGAGGAAAACTGAAATACGTTTAATCCCAGTACTGACACCACACGGATGGCAGGGAGACTTTCCTGAGACAATATGGAGAAAGCATTTACTTCTCTTATATCAAGCCGTTGGCTACTGGTTATGCGTCTTAGAACTGTGCGTGGGTGTAAAACAGCATAGAGTCTGAATATTGAACCAGCTCCACTAACCCAGAAGCCCAGGAAACAAGCAATTACCAGTTAATAAACCTTAATAAATGAGAATAGCATATGATTCACTAGATAGCAATGCAAGGGCGAGTTTACAAATGAACATTAATGAAATATAAGCATCATATAATCTGTCTAATTAGTCATAATCATTTATATAATAATATATCTGCATATTTACTATAAGCATGTAGGAATAGATTTATTTAGATTGTATAGTAATAGGTATAGTTTTCATGTGGGTATGTGGCTTAATAAAAAATGTAAGGAATCTCATCCTTTATCCACCATAAGTGATACTGGCAGAGAGCAGTTATTATTTATTGGATGGTCATGTGAGGAGGAGCAGTGAGTATATTAGGAGGTGTGCAGTGAGTATATTAGGAGGTGTGCAGGTCTGCACTTCTGTGATCTTTGAGCCAGACATTTCTATGATGACCTTGTCAGTCTGTTTTACAAGTAAGCACAGCTCATCTGTACACCGGTCATGTTAAAGTCCACAAGTATTAAGACAATCCAGCCTATTCGCTATTTAGTACATAACTCTATGGTGTAAGACTGGATTCTATACGCTCCACGATGTAGGTGCATTGAACTCCGGTAATTATGTTGCCATATCGCCTTCTGTTGCTTCTGAATCTCCCATGAAATTGTCCAGACTCATCTGTGTATTGGGCCCACATTACAACACATGCCACTGGTCCCACACTAATGGGCTACCAAGATTCGCACTACTGTCTCCTGTTCACAATTATCAAGGTCAAGGTCAACTTTACTGTGATGGTGAGCATATGCAACACAATGAGGCAGCAGGCTCTCTTTGTGCAAGAATCACGAAGAGTAACTGTGTTAAAAAAGACGGTGGAAGACAATAAATAGCATTTTGTAAAAACTGCACAACAATCAGTGTCCTGAATAATTTCCTCATTTTTCCAACTCAGCAGTAAGAATAGAGCAGAGTTTTCAGAGAGAACAGTTTACAATTTGTGCAGCCCCCCCCCCCATCCCGGCTCCATACCTGCCAGCACTCCCCTTTTCCCAGGTTTCTCCTGGGTCTCTCCCGTATTTCCGGAACATCTCCCGTCGCCTTTCCTTTTCATTGTTTCTCCCAAGAAAGTCCCATGTTTGCATGGCGCTCAAACTTTATTAGGATTAATCATCATACACAGATCAATAAGTTTTTTATGCTTGTCTGACGTCACCAAAGTCGCCAGATTGTTTATGAAACAGGATCTAGATACACAATTTGCATACTACATACTTTCTCAACTCATATGTCACCACAACCTGGCAACCCACAACCCAATTCAAGGGGTGTTTGCAGGCTTTTTCTTTGATAAATTGATCTTGATGTTTTGTCATAACATAGATGGAAATAAAAATATTAATACATGTATGCATGTACCTACTTGCACTTATTTGTTTATTAATTAGTTAGTTAGTTTGTTTGTTCATCAAACCCCCACCCCCCGGTCTGCTTGCTGAAAAGTCCAGTATTTTCAAACCTAAATTCTGGCAGGTGTGCAGCACTCAGGAGGGGCACAGATGGGGGGGCTGAAGCAGGGTGGTTTCTCCCTGGGCTTGATTTAGGGCGACAGCTTCTACCCTGAAAGAGCAGAACTCCGTCTGGCTCTCCAGGACATGCAGCCAGAGTTGTAGCTCAAAGATCTTGGATTGATATATGTTTCATATATCAATATATTTTATTAAGTGATTTTGGCTTCCTTTCTGTATAACGTCCAGGATCTCATGTCCATATATCCATCAAGCATCCGTCCATTTTCCGTAACCGTGCAGCCAGTACAGGTCACGGTAAGTTTGGAGTCCCCCGCCCCCCAGAAGGCAAGGGCACAAGGCCACCTGGGGGCATCGTATCAGCTGACCAAAATGGAGATTATGAGAATAATTATAACAATAGAACTCCATGACAAACGAATATGCAGAGAGATTTTTAAAAAATCATTCTTTATGAAGTGCTAAGGAACTGGCAGAATGGGCTTGCACCTTATTTTTAAGAAGCCTTGGGCATTTGTTTTAGCAACATTTAATAACACAGTGTCAGGAAAACAAAAACAAAGGCATTAATCTTATTTTTGTGGGGGGGGGGGGGGGGCTTGGACAT
>JAODJW010000050.1:5685835-5703461 GCA_026777045.1 Hyperopisus bebe
ACCGGCGGGGGGGGGGGGGGGGGGGGGGGGGGACTCAGCAGTAAGCAGGCTTTGTCTTTCGAGGATGACCCGTCATGACTGGTGTGAGTTCAGTCGCTTGGCTTTTAACCACAAAGAGAGCCAATCAAATGAAAACCCAGCGGTGAAATAAAAATTAGGGGCCTGTCAATTCCTCCACAGCAGAAACTAAATGGCACAATTATCTGAGCCTGAAGGCTTTCTTCATGATGAGAAGGAGAACCGGCCCCTGTTTCTAGATCCCACAAAAACACTGGAGCAAAGCGCCGTTTACATTGTTTCCCTTTTAACTCATTAACGGGACCGAAAATGTTTCGTTAACGACGTCGGAAAGTCTTTTCTTGAAGTTTTCTCGTTGTGTCATGTTGCCCGGCATGTGATTTGATGCGTTAGTTCTGCTCCTTCCAGAATACTCCGTGACATGGTGGCAGGAGCAGTCAGAGACACCTGCAGAACATCCACACAGACCTGAACTTTATTTCTAAGTCGGTTTGCTTTGAACTGAACCTGCTTTTTAAAGAAATAAAAATAGAATAAAATCATTGGAATCTCTTTCCATAACTAGTCCAGAACATTTCAACCATATTGATATCCTTTGTAACAGGAGCAGATTTTTTAAACATGCTGAACAATGCTGTATATTTGTAAAATTTGATGTAGTGCCCTAGAAATAAATGGCATCTTACTGCACTGAGGCACCAGAGGGATGGGAAACAGCAGAATTATTTTAGATGTAGTATCCTACATGTTTCTTAAAGGGAAAAGGTATTATTATATTAATGTTAAATACATCTGTAACATTTTTCTTAAAGGGCTAGGATTCAGTCTTTTTATTAGCATAAACACGTCTGCATTGAATTCCATGGAGAGGTATCTGGTATTGCGTTCAGTCAGCATAAATATTCAGAAGAAGAAATTATCTTATAGTAAAAGTTTCATTAAAGGCACAGTAACTTTCAATAATCAAGAGTGAATTTTGTGGGGGTTTTTTTTTACCATAACTATGAAGAGAGGACTGAAGACTGGAATGTTACTCATCTAGTTATATGTCAATTATTGCACATTAATTTGTGGTCATGCGCCAGCCAAAGCCTATAGCGATGCGAGTGAAAAGTATTGTGGGTTTTATGAAAATCCAAAATGTTAATATACAGTGTGACCTGAGCAGTGCATATTCACAGAACTGGTTGTAATGTGAAAAATTAGACAATAGATTTTTAAAAAATATATATAGCGTATAATTTGAGATGGAGCTACAGGCAAAGAAACCGCAGGCATGTAATACGACTGAAAATTTTCTCCACTTCTCACAGATATTTAATTACTCCGCCCACGTCTTTTGTGTTTTAATCTTAAATTCTTCAACTTTACATTCAATAGAAATATATATGGACAGCTGAACTTTTATAAATAAAATCTGTGGGTCGTTAGGATCCATTAAGAGAATCAAGAAGCATAAAGTTGACTGACTGCTCTCTATTATACCCACTACTTCATTAAAGACAATAGCCTCTTATTTGCAGCTAAATGTACAGTTCCCCCTCAGCGTGTCAGTGAACTGGATTGCCCTTAGATGTGTCATTGCAAAAGGAAAAATGTAGGAATTAGGCAGGCAGACCCATTTTTTTTTTTATCACAGCGGGATCCATTGCGTTAATTGAGGACATATTTAAAATGTCGCATTGCATCTTGTGTAAGAGCTCCCTCTATTGGTCAATCATAGCTACTGTTGAAATATCCATCCATCTTTTAACCACTTACAATGGACAAAATGGGGGGAGCCGGGGCGGGGGGGAAACAACTTTCCACACACAACCGCAGTCCCTGGGGGGCGACAGTGCACCCCACTGAGCTTTTAATTAATACAATATTTATCTTTAAATGGCTGTTTTGCTCCATCTTTATCTTTATTTTAATATGATAATATTTAAAAAGCCAAACTACACAAATATTTCTATGTGGGGAATCCAAAAAGAAATCGGTGTGTGACTCTGGTCTCAGCCATTTAACCCATTTAACAAAGTGCTACTTAACCTGCTTAAAATCTTCACATTAACAGAAAAGCATAGACTAAGCATTAATGTATTAAATGCTAATTAAGGTGCTGAGGTGTAATAAAGCGGTGATTCCTGTAAAGCTTTATGTTGTTTACCCTTTTACAGACTTTGCTGGGGAGCAGATTCGACTCTGAGTCACGTCTCCTGCAGCGATAAATGCCACGCTTTGCCCGCGGAGCCTTGGCTCGGTGCTGTGCCACGTCGTTCCGGCTCACACCTGGTGCCAGTCTGCCGAGTGCTGACCCCCTGAGGAACCCCGCATCAGCCCCCCCGCAACAAGCTGTGGATGATGGGATAGCCCCGGGCCGCAGGTCAACCGCAGGCCAGAAACAGATCATTCCCTGCCTCCCAGAAACCCTTGCTGCATGGCAGGAGGCCTCGTCTGCCTCTGCAGTGGACGTCCGGGACGAGAAACTGTAACCGGCTGCTCATTCAACCATTCTGTTAATCATTTAAGCCCCACTTGTACTGCTTAATTCTCAAATCTGATAAATAATAGCAGAATAACATTGATTAATTTTCTATAACTGTATATGTACTGCCGGTCAGGCGAATCACAGTAGTAAATAAATGGATTGTTATAAAACGACGGGCAGTTTCAAACTTACAACTGCCTTACGGTCTTAGCGAGAGACAGTTTTCGAATTAACTACTGGATCGACTCTAAAGCGACATGTTTAATTCTTGGCGGAAGAAAGTAGTTGTACTGATAAATGTATTTGCGGCTCATGGTGTAGCGGGTTAAGGCGCCCCAAGCATAGCTGTGGAGGCGAAGAGGCAGCCGGTGAGCAGCAGAAGGTAGTAGCCAAGCATTAGCCTTTGCTTAGTCCTTAAACCAAAAACTTAGGTTAGAAAATGTGTTTTGCAGTACATATTCATTCTCAGGAGGACTTCTGGATGAGGTCCCCCCTGTAACCCTGAATAGAACAAACGGGTGTGGAAGATGAATGAATGAATAATTAGTTTCGCACTATCAGATTGGATCCATAAGGAAATATGAAGTGCAGCCTTTTTCTTAAAGTGGTTTCCGTTAGATTAATGTTCTCTTCTGGAGTAAATGTGCTTTCGCTGTTAAGGGGGACGTGCGAAAGCTACCTAAAAAGCGTAAAATGCCCCCTCACAGCTTGTGTTCACTGTGATTAGTAACAGATTCATGGCTCCACGTACGGAGACGAAGCTACCAGACGTCACCCCATCAGCGTCGATTGCCTCGCAAACTCATAAACGAGTCTTGGACCATGTTTACCGGAATTCTGTTTAAATGCTTCCTGTGGTGTCAGAATCCCACCAGTAAAAAAGAATCACTGCAGTGTTTATGATATCGACTGGCCTTTAATTGCAGAAACCCAACTAATTATAAGCTTGCAAATGTAAGAGGAAAAGATACATTTATTGGTTACTAATGTCGCAAAAAATATTAAATACGGGATCGGTGCAAAAGACTCATAGTGCAGTACTGGCCAGTTGGTTAAACAACTGAGTTAGCTAAAGATATTTACAAATAATAAAATCAGCATGCCAGATGAATGCAGTCCCAAGGAAGACCCTGGATGAGATACTAATGCATCACTGGATGCACATGCATATCTACACTAATCCACGCAAAGGACTTGTCTTTGGACTATGGGAGGAATGCAGAGTGGCAGGATCCTGCATGCGTTCCATCCTACCTGATGAGCTACTATCTGTCTGAGATCAGGTGTGGTTCCTCAGAGACCAGGTAGGATGGAAAACCTGCTGGATTCCACCACTCCAGGATCGGAGTTCCCTGCCCCTAAACAGAGCCAGCAGATAACTCTACTCCCAATTTTGGAGGGGAGAAGCTGTCTTTCTACCCCACTGAAGGAGAATTCCCCAAAGAAATACCCCCCCCTTGCTGAAATGCCCTGATCGGTATTGCATGTCTAATAAATGGCTAAATCCCTTCTTCAATAAAAATGCCAAAGGATGTATGACATAATGGAATTTCTGTGAAATTCTTTTTGAGCTATCTATCTATATGCCATCCAACTGACAAAGTGTTTGGGCTTTAAAGAGAAATTCTGATGATGACGGAACTTAAACCTCTTACAACAGGATGTAAAAATGTAACTGACAGAAGGGGTGAGACGGTTGAAAACCTGCACTTATTATCAGAAGGTTGTTGGATCAAGTATTAATCTTGGAAGTGCAGCCACCACTGATTTGAGTGTTTTGAGGCAAAGTTTAACATGGACGAGAATTACTCAGATAATGTTAAGAAATATTTTCGGTGCCTGACCAGGGTATAAAAAAGAGACTCTTTTGTTAAAAAATATCTTCATATGATGTGATTAAATGCCGGTTTTAGTCATTCGTTAGTGCAGACTGAAAATATCGGCTCGCCACATGAGCAGTTTTTACAAGCAAACGGTTTTCAGTTGGGTATGACATCAGACAGCGGCGGGGGGTAAAACCCAGAACCGCCTGTCAGTGACAAAGGAGAGCCGCAGTGGGCAGGATCTCGGAGAGGGTCATGCAAGGGGCTCAGCCGGGGAGACGGCGAGGAGACGGGCCTGGCTTCTGACTTTGGGGAGGCTGCTGGTTTGAGTCAGCAGTCTGGTCCTGAGGAGATTCAGCAGATAAACAAAAGGAACGTTTGGCTCAAAGTAGGAAAAATAAACCGCGGCGGGCATTTGCAATTTACAGCGGGAGGGGGCCCCTTGGCTGCTGTCCTGCAGGCGTGTGACTGTGAAATCCCTTTTTCTTATTTGGTTCCATATGTTAAGACCCCAAACAGAACCTCCTTATGTCCAGACAGGTCCCACAGAAACCGAATCCTCTCAGATGGACACAGCGCATTCTTGCTGTCGCTCGCTAATCCCAATTCAGCTTCAAACAGGAGTTTATATCATTTCAAATGCCTCTGAGTATTTTTTAATTTCCTATTATTCTCAGGATGTTGTTGGCTTTGCCCTGAATCTCTTTTCAGGATCTCTGAATGCTTTTTATGCCACGACCGC
Organism: Hyperopisus bebe; assembly: GCA_026777045.1. Classification (NCBI taxonomy): domain Eukaryota; kingdom Metazoa; phylum Chordata; class Actinopteri; order Osteoglossiformes; family Mormyridae; genus Hyperopisus; species Hyperopisus bebe. Next base: position 5,690,892 of record JAODJW010000050.1, read on the forward strand.
AGCGAGTGACGACAGTGAATCATTTGTTTCATTTTTAGCGGCTTGGAATCGTGATCGTTTCCTGTTTTCCACTCTTGTTCTCGCTTGGAAATCAAAAAGGACATAGACCGGAGACCATCACGGGGCCAATTCTGCATTAGCATTGCAAAATCCTATTGTTTACTAGTCACATATTAATTGTGTAGCAACAGTGAACATGAACTGAACATACACTGCATATTTAGCATCAAGCTTCTTCTGACCGATCCCTGCTACAGAGATGAAGCAGGACCAGGAATAAGAAAGATGTTTCACTACAGATGTGTAAAATTGTACACAATTCATTAAGATTATGACCTTCTGTTGTGCTTCAACTCATGTTTAAAATATGTAAGTCAAGTTCAGTAGCTTGTTATTTTGACCATACCTTAGCTAGGCGAAAGGATCTCAGCGATGTTTAGAAAGTGGCGATTACTGGTCCACGTTTGGTCCTCCTTCCAGACGACTGTTGGATGTTTTATGGTGACATTGGAATAAAAGCCACAGAAGAAACTGGATAGAAGTAGAGTGAAGTCTGTGTTTGGTTCACGATTAAGACAAAACGGGCGATGCCACCATTGAGCCCTTGAGCAAGACCCTTAACCTCCATTGTCCCAGAGACTGACTGACCCTACTGTCTCCTCCTTCCATGAGGTGGCCTCCTGGGATGCTTTTCCAGCTCCTGAAGGAGCTCCCACATATGGACTCATTGGCTGCTTTTCCTTCACTCTCTGGTCAAACTCCTCCAAACCATTTCTGCTGCGTTTGGGTGAGGTCACCAGCTCATGTCTTGCCATGTTCTATCGCTCTCCTTTTGTAAGTGGCTTGGTGTGTCTTTTGACTGGTATTATATAATTCCAAGTCATGAGGATGGTCCTTTCTGGTCTGATCTTAATGACTAATTCACCTAAATTCACTTTTGTGAGGAAAGTATAGAACACAAGCAGTTTACTGAGCATGAGGAACAGTCATGCAGCTAAACCAGACATCCTTCATCCTGTTCTGAACAGCCAGCGCTGCTTCAGTGCTCCTTCTCCTGCAACCATGGATTCTGGCAGCTCCTGCCTGCTGTGGGGTATATTTTCCTGGCGTAGTTCCGGTCTCCTCAACCTTCTAGAGGGTAAGGTGCATGCCAACAAACACAAAGCTCTTCGGAGTGATCGCATTTGTCCTGTGGTTCATTCTGAATTTTTCCATCGTGATAGGTGAGGATTGTTCCAGGATAACAATCCACCCCCCCACAGGGCACAAGTGGTCAACAGAGCTGATCTGAGCTTAGAAGACATTCTGGAGCATCACTTCAGAGCATGTTTTGTACAATCATCAACAAAACACTAAAGTAATCAAGTTTCTCATGGAGGGATTGCATGGCGTTCCTCCAAAACACTTCAGTACGTCTGTATAACCTCTGCCAAGGTTCACAGAAGTTGTTCTGGGGAATTGTCATCATTGCTCTTTATAACAATAGGACAGTAATGACAGAAAATGATCGAGTCCTACAATTACCTACACATTTAATTACAGGCTTAGGACGGCCTGATACTGTTAACATTGCATTTTTTAAACATTATGTTGGATAGAAATAGCGGATAAATGTCAGCTTTTGGGTGAGTACTGTCGATAGAATTATCAACAATAAAAAGAGGTTGGCACCCGATCCTGGGTTGTTCCCTGCCATGCAACCATAATTTCTGGGATATAGTACAGACCACCAGGACCCGGTATAGGGCAAGTGGTATAGAAGAAGACTGAGCAAATGAATGAACGGATGAATGAATGGACGGACGGACGGATGGACGGATGGATGGATGGATGGATGGATGGATGGATGAACGAACCAAAAAGGGCTTTTAACAGAAGCGGTCGGTCCAAGATTTTACAGACACTGATCACTTTAAACATGAGTGTCTCTATCCTACCTCTATCTCAAGAGTGGAAGAAATATACAAATGAATATATGCCCCTGGCTGTGAATACATGACCCAGGCTGAGAAGTTTCACCGCGCTGAATAAATGCATGAACGCGAAGCTTCTTACAACCAGAAGGGGGCGACAAAGACTGAAATATCTCCCCTATTTCCAGACTCGCTTAGTTAATGCGGTGTCACTGAGGTTTGAAACATTGCTTTGAATTTGCAATCAGGCCGATTCGGCGCAGTTACATTAAGTGTTTATTCTCTTGCAACTCTTATTTGAATTCGTTATTGTACATGACCAGCTTTTGAGGTACTTGAAAGTGGCTCCGTGGGTAGCGGTATAGCCTCGGGTCTCGGGTCTGGGGGTTTAACCCCCCACCCCTGCTGTATGTGTGTGTGGAGTTTGCATATTTTCCATGCAGTTAGGCTAATTGTCACAGGGGTGTGTGCCCTGCAGTGAGATGGCATCCAGGGTGTATCCATGCCTTCAGTGACACCCCCAGATATTTTTCATAGTGGTGGCCAGATGGGGCCACTGAAAACCTTGGGGTGGCATAGAAACCAAAAGCCATGACCGAACTTCCGGAATTCTATTATATCATTGTAATATTTAGAGTAGCTGAAAACTACGTTAATATGAGAGTTAAGGAAATACGTTCTGATATCCTTGAGCTCAGACTTTGCAGTTAATTTGACTGATTTGATGCATGTTATGCAGCATATGCATATGCAACATTCCGGGGGGAGGGGGGGGCATTGTGGCGGAGGGGGGATTGTGTCAGAGTATCCATGCCCCCTCCTGCTCCCCTCTTGATGGTGCCACTTCCTGCCTTGTGCCCTGCGCTGCCTGGGATTGACTCCAGACCCCCATAATCCTGTCCGGGATATGCAGGCAGCGCGTGGATGAATGGGCAAATGAAGAAAAGCCTTATTGCAAGATTTATATCTGTGTATTCATGAGAAAAGCACACAGATTAGATGTGCTTCGCCACTTTCCGCTGGATTTGAAATCACATCTCTTCATTCCTTTCAAGACGACTGAGACTAGCACATACTGAGAAAGGGGGGCGCGCATTATCGTTTTACAGCTTATCTGACACTTTTTTAAAAAAAAGCTGGCTTGTTTTACTGAGTGATTACGCTGGCCGTGGATACAAAACCAGACGCCCTCCGGGGATTCGCGCTTCTCCTTGAAATGCGCGGTCCTTTATACACTGTCTAAAGATTTTGCTAAAAAGCTGCTAAATATATGTATTCATTCAGCAGTTTCCCCGAGTCTCTGTAACCCCGGAGCACGTCCTAGGCAAGACAAGGCAGTTTATACACTGCAGAGAATAAAAACCCATCACTGAAGTGCTTTCAATCACATTGTGTCAATTTAGTGATGATAATTTACGTGTCTTTGCACTACGGGAGGGACGGGGGGCGTAGCCCACAGTCCTGGAGGTAGGAGGCCACGATCTTGCTCAATGAACTCAGTACACTAGGGGGTGCTGAACACTGGCTGACCCCGCACTCTGCTCCCACCCCCCTCGTTTGCTCTCAAGTGTAAATGTGTCGTAGGCGGAAAGAATATTCCCCCCACAGGGATGAAATGAGCATGATTCTATTCTATTCTATGAACCACCATACTGGCTGGCAAAATCATTATGGAGTTTAATCTGAGTCCTGCAAGTATAATAGAGACAAACAAAATCATCACATAACTCAAAAAGGTGACTAAATTAATTTTAGATATTACCATTTTCATGACGTCCACTAGCAACGGTGACATTTTAAGTCCTGTATTAAATTATACTATCAGCATAGCTAAGCAGATATTAAAAGATCGTTGAAATGACGTCACGCACAGCTGGCGCTCTGCGCATGCGCGGGCACTAATCCCCGAGGCGTGCCGTGTGTTGCTGTAGTTACCGATAATCAGCTGTTCGGGGGGGTTACCTGATGCTACACTAAAATGGCCGGGATAAAAGGTAACATTGAAAATTTCATAATTATTAATAATTCATTTGGCCACTGTGGTCTTGCGTGCAAGATCCGAGTGTTTGGTTGACTGGCGCTGCATCGCCTTGGGATCGCACATTTGGGATAAAAGGCAGGCCAGTCAGGCTAGCTAAGGTTAGCGTAGCAGTAAAAGCGTTTGTTTATAGCTGGTTATCCTCAAGCGTGTCACTGCATATAACTGGAGTTAACCAACTTGCCACTGTAATTTAGCACACCCGCCACAGAGTTTGCAGCCGTGCGGTGTTTGCCTCGTTAGCTAAGCGGTCACTGGCGTCGGCCACAGCGGGGTTAGTAGATGGCTAACGTTAGCCTGCTGGATTTACTGACATAAAGGGTTTTACCGGTGCGTTAGCAGCACTGTGCCGTTTTTAAGTTCGGGATCACATGCAATAATGTGTCTTGAGCAACTGTTGTCCCGTCAGCCGTATATAAAGACATGCTTCTTAGTGGCTGCTTAAACAGCGAAGGGGAGCAGATGGATAGTTACCTAACCGCGGATGGGGGGACTTGGATGGTTTTTGAACTGGTCATCAATAACTGCAGGTTTTCTTAATACAATTCGGAGGCATGTTCTGCTCGTTAATAATGCTTACTTACCATTCGTCACTGTCGCTATATGGCACACCTAATTTATCAGTTTTAGGCAGCCACATTGCGTTATTCTAAATATTCTTATTTTTGATGTGCATTTAAATTTAGATATGGGGAGAGAAGCATGTGCAAGCTAGATGACTTGTGTGTATCTGTACAGTATTTAAACAAACCGAGGTGTCATGAAAAGACCATTTCGGATCATTTTTTGTGCGTTTGCTCAGCACGTGTGTCCGAGTCAGAGACCCCCAAATCATTTAGACATCTGTTAGCCTGCATTGCCTTCACACGGCAAGCTTTCTGCTTTACACAGCATAGAGTTTCATTATACTTCCAAAATAAGCATACAACATCTGATCGGCTCCGCTGGCTTTGATTTGCCTTCAGAGCCGCATGATGCATTATCGACATCCATAATCTATCTGCACTCGAGTTGGGGCACTGAGCCCAGATCACGGCTGAAGTGTCACGATATTGTCAGCGTGGAGTGATAATCGTCCGCCTCACACTTGTGCTGTCTCACTCTTTCCAGCTCTCATCAGCCTATCCTTTGGCGGAGCCGTGGGTCTTATGTTCCTCATGCTGGCCTGTGCGCTTCCAGTGTACAAGTGAGTGTGACCCGTTCCCAAGACACGATGCTCTCCGTGTGCAGAATGTCTGCTTACGCAGCGATCGCAGTAACGCGTTTGTTCAGCAGATGGTTCAATGCAAAGCGAAGAACTTTTGATATGTACATCGTCCTGATCTACGCAACTGGACTTCTGCTGAAGAAATGCATTACTTGCACTGGCACGTGAGCCGCTGGATGTTTGTTTTCTCTGTGGCCTGTTGTTCCAACATTAGTGAAGAAATCCCAGGATGCACTGCTCACCCTACGTTCTAGGGCTGGTGCAATAATTATGGTCTGTCTGTTAAATTAGAGACTCATTCGTACCACGGCTGGGTCCATGACATTCTGTTGTGGCTCCTTATAGTAACGTGACCGTAACCTCCTCCTCTCCCTGCAGTGAGTACTGGCCTCTGTTCGTGCTCTTCTTCTACGTGCTTTCTCCCATCCCGTACTGCGTGTCACGGAGAGTCACCGACGACACGGACGCCACCAGCAACGCCTGCAAGGAGCTGGCTGTGTTCCTCACCACAGGCATCGTGGTGTCCGCCTTCGGCCTGCCCATTATCTTCGCCCGCGTTCACGTGGTGAGTATGCGTGGACTTCAGAGGCCATGGCTGAGTAGAAGCTTTTAAGCAAACAAAAAATTAGGAGAATTGGCACAGCATTAACACAGACATACTCTTGTAGTATATTACGAGAAAGCCGCGTGTTCTTGTTGATATGACCGACATTCCGGTGTTTCCCACAGATCGCCTGGGGAGCGTGCGCGCTCGTACTAACTGGCAACATCGTCATCTTCGCCACCATTCTGGGATTCTTCCTCGTCTTTGGCTCCAATGATGACTTTAGTTGGCAGCAGTGGTAAAAACCCTTTCTGGGTGGACTTGCTTTAATTTTTAATTCTAGCCCCTGGTTTTATTTAAATGAACTGCCATCTGTTGAGTTGAGATAGACGTGTGCAGTAACCAGTGATCTGGTGTCACATGGACTCGATAAGTTTATTGTTGTTATTTTTTTCTTGTAAGCTGAAACATCCCTTGAATAATTAGAGAAAAAGCTCCCGAGGAAGCGAAATGGGTCCTTAAATCTGATCCCTGTAATTACACAAACTAAGCTGCGTTCCATATCTCTTCCTGGCTTCTCTCTAACCAAATTTTAGGTGAAGAGCTTATTCATGTAAATATGTACCTTCTGAGGACAGAGGTCCCTTAAAATGCCTGTGAATGCTGTTTTACTTTATACAGATTGCCTGTGAGTTAATGGGGATTACAGGGATGTTGTTTTAGAAATGAAATGTATATGTATCAGTGAGTGATACACTGAAACTCTATATGCATACCTGAAGATATGTGATCTGTCACCCGCCTGTGTTCAACTGTATACATCCTCTGCATCTCCACTCTGATGCACCCTGATTATACGCTCCTGTAGTGATGGTCGTTGGCACTGGTGACCCAGAGGCACTGGTGACCCAAAGGGGTCGCGTTCGTACTACATTTGAAGAGTTAGGCCTAGAAGAGAATCGAAATCGACCTTGGCTTATATTGCCGCACGAACAGACGCAAAGGCGCGAGTTTGGACAAACCTTATGCCTCATTAGGTGGGTGAAGAGCTTTAGTGCTGCTTTAAGAGCTGTGGATGTCGCCCTCTCCCTTTGGAAATGTTCGGTCTTGGAGACATTTCACTATAAACACTTAGCTTTGAATGTAAGTTAGCGATTAGTGACAGCAGTGAACATGACGCTTTATGAGACACAGAGCACACTACACTGGCTTACGAGATGAAGTTGGACTAAATTTTGAAACAATATCATCCCAGCACGATCTAAGTAGATCACCATACGCGTAGATGTTTAGCAAGGTATCGTTACGGTGGTTTTCCTAAATCCATTATCCGGCACAGATTCCGTTGTTTGTTAATAAGCTGACAGAATCATCTTCAGTCTCACCACTAAATAAGAGGGAGTTTTCATTATAAGATGACTATGCCTATAGATAAGCAAGCTTTAGACATGGTTAAAATATAACTACATTGGCGCAAAAGTTACCAATAGTCACTTGCATAATTTCTGAAACTCTAAGAAAACAGTGTTTTCCATGTGTCACTATTGTTTGGTCTGTGTTTTCTGATTGGTTGGATCTCTTTATAAGCTGCCTATGCTCATGTATGAAAATCTGTCCCACTGCATCATGCCGTATTTTAATTTCCCTCGTTCCAGTGGTCACTGCAGCACGGTTTTCCGGTACATTCATGCGATGCTTCCAAAATCTCACGGTGTTATGGTCCAGAGCGTGCTGACCGGAGGAGTCTGTTCTGTAATGTGAATTTTTGCTTCCTGGTTTGAGTTGAGTTTCGCCATGATTCTCATAATTACTTGCTGTTCTGCTATGTTAAATCTGCTATCTACACATAAGTGTTACGTTTGTTCTTCAATCATGCAAATAAGTGTGTGTTTTTTTTTTACCAGAGGTATTTCAGCTGGTTAAAAGAAGGGATAATAGTCATTGAATTATTTGCATTATTTATATAAGCTATTGTTTTGCACTTTTTCAGTTTTTGTTTATTTTTGTATTCCATGGTCTACATATGTGTCCCATGATGCGACCCTTGAAATATGAACACGTGTTTAAGCCAGTTGCATCTTGATGTTATCAGACATGTCATCTGATTATTCAGATGCAAGTGTCTTGTTTGAAAACTGAAGTAAAATCAAGTCCATTCAACAGTAATCTTCTTGTATATAAGACCATCTGAATGCTGCACAGTTGATCCAAAATGTAAAATACTTTGCCTCACTGTGAATATATGTTTAGCACGTGGTTTTGCAAGATGGTCGGTCTGTGTGTAGAATAGGCTGAGGATGATCCTGTCTTCATTTTGTGTTAAACCTGTATCTCTGTATTCTTTAATGTATGCTGAAAATAAGTGAAGGGATTCATGAAAGGGGAATCGTGCAGGTTTGTTACAGCTGATGAAGTCGATATGCATATAAAACTTTACTTTTTTTGGTTGTTTTTTATGTTACTTTTTGTCTGTTTCTTAATTTTGAAGCAATTATGTAGGTTTTGTTTATTTATGGGGATGTATATGTAAAATGCCCTGAACGCTGTTGTGTTGAACTGGGAATATTTTGAAGGGAAATAAACCTTTTTTTGGATGCCTTTACAAGCTGTCATATCATGGATTTGTGTTACTCGACTTCCTGTGTGCTAACTTTTTTTTAAACGTTAGACTCTGTGTCATTACTCTGTAATTATTAAAGGGGGTAAATGTTCATCGAGGGCCGCTTGGTGGCTCCAGGCTGTTTGGCATCACTCTGCCGTGGTTATGGGTTTAAATCCCACACCTATCACTGTCTGAGTGGAGCTTGGTTATTTTTTCTGTGTCCGTGTGCGTTTCCTCCAAGGTCTCCAGCTTCTGCTCTTGCTTCAAAGAATGTGTTGCCTATAATTTACCCTTTGTGTGTGTGTGTGTGTGTGTGTGTGTGTGTGTGTGAGTGAGGTTGAATCCCATTTGTGGTCTGTGCATGGGTTTCCTCCTGGTTTTGGCCCAGTGTTTTTGTATCTTCTTTATTTTTTGTGTGCGCGTGCACATGCTTGTGTGTATGTGTGCATGCGTGGGTGTGCATGCATGGGTGCGCATGCACTGTGATGCCCAGTGCTTCGCTCTGCCTAGTGCTGCTCTCTCTGTGCCTTTGATCAGAAGGTCACAGGTTCAAACCCTGACCTCAACAGAACAGTCACATCTCTGTTGGGCCCTTAATCCCCTGAAATGCTTCAGGGGGGGGCTCCAGATAAATGGTTTATGTGCTTAGAGCCCAAACTTCACTCTCACCCCTGTGTGTGTCTCAGAGGAGAGCAGGATGGGATCTGTAACCAGAAGCATTCCAGTGCTCATGTGCACAGCTTCATTTCAGAAACATCTTGGCTCACAGCAAGTAAGTGACTATGGGAAAAGTATGGAGAAGGTAAAGTGGCGATAGGAAAAGTATTTATTGGGACAGCTAATACATTCAAGACAAAAGGCGCTTTTCCACCGCACCAAGTACGGAACTTTCGGTACTTTCGCTTTTTAATGGACTTTCGGTCAAGTATCAGTACCAGACATTCCAGTACCTAAAGTGCCAAACCAGCTGGGGTAATTTTTTGGTACTTTGGGGTGGAACTTGAAATGTTGATTACTTATGCAAATAGTCTCTGAGACACAATAGAAACGCCGCCCTGAAAACTCAGAACTCAGAAAATAATGAGAAACAAAGTAAAAAAAAATATGATTTGGCCGTAAGAACAGATACAACAAAAAGATCTGGATGGCATGACAAGAAACGAGACAGTATTTTGTTGAATACGCTAATGCAGCAGACGTATAGCGTGATGTCCTATCGAGGTGGTTTTGTTATAAATAGGATGTGATTTAGTTGTAATAAATATTGGGGTATGTATAAAGCAAAAAAGAAGTTCATGAATTGCATGTGCATAACATGTGATGTTGGTATTAATGTTGCACATCATCCAGCCCTATAATACACTACAGCTATTTTTTGAATTCAGTGCAAAATACCCTGCCTGCCCTTATGATGTCATTCGGCACTGGTACCAGCTTTTACACCACTGGAAACCCAACACCTAGAAGAACCATATTTTTGATACTTTCTTGAAGTAGCCAAAACACCCAAAGCTAGTTACTACTGTGAAAAAGTAGAATACATATCAAGTACTTAAAATGTACTAAGGATATGACCCACTTAACATATTTGAGCTATCTATTACTGGTCAGACCGGTCTCAAACAACACAGAGTGGTTAGCCAAAGGTAGCAATTTGAGGCTGTTTTATGGCTACAGTCCTAAGCACAAACGCACTTCTTCCAGCAGGGAATCACATGTCCAAACAAACAAAAACGGCAGCCTTAAGCTAACAGTGCAACGACGAACAAAAGTACAAGAAAAAAACCTTCATGTCGTCCTCCTGGGTCCCTCAATTCCATGCACTAATTTTAACTATATATGATTTAAAATTATGTGCTAAAGTGCGTCTAACCTTGAGAGGAACCAGTCCATTTTCATATCAGAAAAGAGAGACGTTAGGCAAAAGCACATGGTGCATTCTTTGGTGGGGGCGGGGGGTGCATGTTGGGACAGGTCAGGTGACCATTCGGTCAGCTGATTAATTCCACTTGTGTTTTCTTGTCTCCCAGTGACAGATTACATTGTTCTCTTTTTGTTTTGCTTTTTTTGGCCCTGAAGCCCTCTTTGCTGTTTTGCTTTCTACAAAACCTGATGTGTATTGAGCGCTTAGCTTCCCGTCCCCCAGCCTCCTGCCTCATTCTCCTTTCGTTTCTGTTATTTGGGCGGCATGTCCCCTGCCTAGTGCACTCTCCAGGGAGGGGTTTCTCAGGGGCCTCTAGCAGGGGCACGGGGGGGGAGGGGGGGCATCTCAGAATTCACCTGTCGACAATGAAGAGCAAGCGAGGGTGAAGCCCCATGTTACTATCTCAGATAAATGATCGCGTTTCCAGCAGAGTGTTGGTATCGCTCTTCAGCCCAGGAACAGATATCTGAGCAGCAGTAGAGACGGATTACACAAGCATTGTCTTCCCTGTTGACTTTGTGGGCAAAGAAGCCTTTCTGAAGACCTACAAGACAAAATGTGAAAGTGAAACAGGTGTGAAAGGTTAGTTAATATTTCCTACCTTGGATCTGGTGGTTTTGGCAAATATCACAAAGGTTAATGAAAATGATCAGCGTCACCATTTTAATAAAGCAAATCAGGTTAACCAAAATTATTTTAACAAATATAATTATAGCATGTAATTATAATAAATTATAATAAATATAATGTGATCCACCGAGGAAACCTAATCAGATGAAAATAATGTGAATGTAAACTCTTTGACGCAGATGTGCTAAATGCAGGAAATTCAAAGGCTTTGTTATTGGTCATATTGCAGTGTTACGCTGCGGCACTTGGTGTCAAAATAATCCGTAGGTGTGATAAATGTCCCCCTCCCCCCCCGCCACACGTACGTTATCTGGGAGCAGATAGGCAGTTTCCACATAGAAACTGGAAAGTAGCCCGCAAGTGTGAACGGAAACACTCTGGTTCAATAACAATCTGTGCGGAAAATGGTCCATTTGCTATTGGTCTTGGCATCGGACCGCTCCTCTCTCCATCTCCGCATGTGCCGGTCAAAATATACCAGGGAACTGAAAGTATGTGTTAGTTATAAAACACGCACAGAGGGACTCGTTTACCGTTTTGGGTTTGGGGCTTCATTGAGCTGGCTTTCAAATGAAATTCCCTGATCCGCTCCGGTAATTAGCCAAAGGGATATAATTACCATAACGCTGGCGCCAAAGTCTCACACCGGAAGTGGGGCTCACATTCCTGCTCCCCTTCCACGTGTGCAGAGTATGCATGTTCTCCTTCCTGACAAAAAGATCCATCACTTTCCTTCCATAGGCCAGAACATGCATTTAGGTGAATTAGTGACTTACTGTAAATATCGCCAGTGTGCGGATTTAAGTATGTGACCCGCAAAGGACAGCATGATGTTAATCAGATTCAGAGTCAATTCATTGTTCATTCATCGTAGACAACAGCGCAACTTGACTGTGATGGCAACTCCCTGAAACATAGAACATGGGGTATTAAGTCTGGTAGCTTGGGTGGTAACTGCCCTATTCCCTTTGCCTGATGGGAGCAGTTCAAACGAATGGTGTCTAGGGCGTGATGCATCACCGACGATGTCTGTGGCTCTACGAAGACCGCGAGAGTTATAGATGCCTTTCGGGGTTAGATAGCGGAGTGCCGGCAGTCTGGATTCCTGTGGCTGGCCAAGCTGCCGACTGGAATTCTCTTTCGGAACCCAGAGGTTCGGAACCGGAGCCCAGAGAGAGTGACTGCTTGGTAATATTTATGCAGCAGCTCCAATCGTTCGCTTAGAACATTAAGGAACCCCTAAACTGAGCATGTCCTGGGGAGGTACACAACTTACGGAAACTTCTCTATGAAATATAAGATGTGTCTCTAACGTTACTGCAGTTTGTTAGTATTTCCTGTGTTAACATTGTCATCTTTATTGTACAATAGGGCCGTATTAAAGGCTGTATGTTGTGTGTCATGCTTCATGAAGATCTGCAGTTCAGGGGCGGCGTGGTGGTGCAGTGATTCCCACTGTTGCCTCACACCTTTGGGGCCTGGGTTTCTGCCACGGTGCCATGTGTGTGGCGTTTGCATGTTCCCCCCAAACACACAGTCCACAAACATGCTGAGGTTAATTGGAGTTACCAAACTGCCTATAGGTTTGGGTGACTGGTGTGTGGGTGTGCTGGATTGGTGCCCCATCCTGGTTTGTTCCCCGCCTGTAGCTGTGAGTGTGCCCTGTGAGGGGTTGGCGCCCCATCCTGGGTTATTCCCCGCCTGTAGCTGTG
>JAODJW010000050.1:5761274-5773580 GCA_026777045.1 Hyperopisus bebe
CACTTCCCAGGATATAAAAGAAACGGGGGGGAGGTGGGGGTGTATTTTAGTTATAGCACTAAGACATACCGCCTTGTCTCGTGAATACACACAAATCAGCCAGTATGAGGCTGGGGGGGGGTGAGCAGGTGGGGCCAATAAGAGAATGTGATGTTTGCTCACCGCTGGACAGAACGTAACCCGGACGTGTGTAGAATTAAAGTTGTGGTCTGCTAGATCTCTCAGTCAGGGGTTAATTAAGGTTTAGTTCCTGGCATACGGTGCTTGAGAGAGAACAGTTTATTTTCATTTTTTATTTGCTTTTTTTTTTGTTTATACTCTGTCTGTTCAGCATCTTCCGGTCAGAGAAGTGGATCACAATGTTCACAAGGGAATTGATTAGTTCGGAGTTTAGTTAATTGTTTTGAGTGTGGATTAGGAACTGAATGTTGTGTTTAAAATTATTTTCTTTCCAGTGATGTTTATGGTTATAATCATAATAATTAAGGACACTTAAATGCAATATTGGTGTATGGTTTTTATACACTGTTTATATTAACACTTTAATAATTGAAGATTTGAAGTGTAGTAAAAACAAAAACTGGATTGTTACACCTATTTCTACTTTTATTCAAATTCAAATACAAGTACAAATAATTTTGCTGCTTTAATAAAGACAGATACAAATACAAATCCGGGCTTTCCTCAGGTTTCCTGTTGAACTGCATTAAATAAATTGGCAATAAGAATATCAATGACCCTCATCCCAGACCTCTAGTCCATTCAGGGAGACATGGGCCTTGAAACGCATCATCGCTGTCTGTAATATCTCACTCCTGCCATCATTCTGACCAGGCAGTTGATCCAGTGCTGTGTTAAAAACACACTTTAACTTTGCTTAGCCACAGGTAAAATCACCTGCAGAGCTCAGTGTAATCAAAGCATTCATTTTAGTTAGAACTGTACACCCCTTTCGGCGAGAGCTGTGAACTAAGGGAAGACCTGCAGATGTATTCGCAGGTGGTCCTGGCCTCTTTGCCTCTAGCTGTTTTAACTGGAGATTAACACATTTTCTTCATTGTCTTTCAAAGTGCTCACTTCCACTGTTTGCCACGCCTGTCATGTTGGCCAGTGAGAAGGGTCGAGTTTGAAGCATTCGTAATTTGCGGGGGGGGGGCCCCCGAAATGTGGGTGGCAGTTTTTTGAGTCATTTATTAGTTTTTCTTGTTTTGTTACCAAAAAAGGAGGGAACTCACCCGGAAGGAATTCAGTGGGGCTGTCACAGCTCGAGGCTACTCGTGCCGGGCTGCTCGTACCTGGCTGCTCGTACCAGGCTGCTCGTACCTGGCTGCTTGTACCAGGCTGCTCGTACCTGGCTGCTCGTACCTGGCTGCTTGTACCTGGCTGCTCGTACCGGGCTGCTCGTACCGGGCGGCTCGTACCGGGCGGCTCATTCCAGGCTGCTCGTACCTGGCTGCTCGTACCTGGCTGCTTGTACCTGGCTGCTCGTACCGGGCTGCTCGTACCGGGCGGCTCGTACCGGGCGGCTCATACCAGGCTGCTCGTACCTGGCTGCTCGTACCTGGCTGCTTGTACCTGGCTGCTCGTACCAGGCTGCTCGTACCGGGCGGCTCGTACTGGGCGGCTCGTACCGGGCGGCTCATTCCAGGCTGCTCCTCCTGTGCTGTTCCTCCCGCGCTGCTCGTACCGGGCGGCTCATACTGGACTGCTCCTCCTGTGCTGTTCCTCCCGCACTGTTCGTACCTGGCTGCTCGTACCGGGCTGCTCCTCCCGCGCTGCTTGTACCAGGCTGCTCCTCCCGCGCTGCTCGTACCTGGCTGCTCGTACCGGGCTGCTCCTCCTGTGCTGTTCCTCCCGCGCTGCTTGTACCAGGCTGCTCCTCCTGCACTGTTCGTACCGGGCGGCTCATATCAGGCTGTGTGTCGCCAGAGTGCATTATGGGAGTTCTTCCTGTCAGGTGAGCATCTGCCTGGAGTGTAACAGCAGCAAGCTGAGGGGCCTGAAGAGGAAGTGGATCCGCTGCTCCGCCCAGGCAACCGTCCTGCACCTCAAGAAGTTCATCGCCAAGAAGCTCAACCTAACCTCCTTTAACGAGGTACCCCCCCCAAATCCCGTACCATGTGTGTAAGCCTGGCTTTGTTCCAGACCACTGTCCACACCCGTTAATCCTCATAACACCAAACTCGCTTGTTTATTAACATTAAAGTGCCGTATAGCAGCTGTCTTTGTCATGAGTTAAATTTTGGATATCAAATATAGTTGTGTATCCTTGGTGCAAAATCAAATGATATAAATATGTTTTCCGTACACCAAGTATTGAAATTAATCATGTTGACATGTTATAAACTGATTGATATTTGTTTTCTTGGGGAGTTATCGTTTTATAGATATGTTTTGATGATTGATTGCAAAGGCCTAGATACAGCACAAAGGGGCGGAGCTAACTTCCTCTTCTGGTCGGGACTGGATGAGAAAGAGGTGCAACCTTGAGTGATGACAAGGTCATTGGGTGTTTCTCAATATCAAGAACACAAAGATTGTAGATGTGGTCTTGCAAACTTGCCTTCCAAAGAAGAACTTGGGGAGCAATGAAATTTGGGATTGGTCTCGTTTGGTGAGGATGCAACTGATGTCCTGGGATTTTTACTGTCCTTCAGACTTCTGTTGTTGAGTATTGGAACTGGTTTTTGGCAATGGAAGATGATGTAAAATGGGTACACGGGAACACAAGTATGGTCAAGTACGCATATTGAGAAACACTCATTGAGTTTTTATATCATGGAGTACAGAGCTGCAGCTGTATTCTGTCAGTAAACAGATCTAGTGCAGGTGACATCCCATGATGTAAGGTTCATTTTAGTTAGTTAAATGACCAAATCATTACTACTATGACTGAATACCCCTCTCCTTTGACGTTTATGTGTGACTTTAAAATTTAACGTGAAAGCTAATGTTCCAAGCCTGGTCTATTTGTGCCGAAGAACTATCTGTGTGTGAGACAAGGTATCGATTGGACGCGGGAGATCGCAGATAATCCGGATGGAGACTGATGTGCGCTGAAGAAGAAAGCATTTCTTTCAAATGAGTCTGTTAGATAAGTGTGCTGAGGTCACAGCTGATGGGCTCCTGCTAAGCCTGGTGCTCGCAAACCAAATCGGCCGCTCTTACTTACGGGATCCTCTCTCTCTGTCTCTCTCTCTCTCGCTTTTTCTCTCATTTTCTCTCTCTCTCTCTCTCTCTCTCTCTCTCTCGCTTTTTCTCTCTCGTCTTCTCTCTCTCAACAGCTCGACATTTTATGCAACGAGGAGATCCTAGGCAAGGACCACACGCTGAAATTTGTTGTCGTCACAAGGTGGAGATTTAAGGTGATTTCACTGGTTATATATGAAAGCATTCAGAGTGAGTCTGTGTAGCAGTACTGTCATAATACTGTCATGTCATCATGCTACTTTCAAATCCTTAGCTATTGTTAGTCATACTCAGCAGTATTAAGCACAAGGAAACAGGAGAAAAACTGAGTCTGTTTATTTCAGACTTCACAGACAGATGGTCATACAGAATATTAGGGGGAAAACCCCAATATCATGTGCGTATGCGTGTGTATATGTGTGTAGTGATTGTACGCTGCTGGGTACTACATGCTTATGCCTTGTTACCAAGCTAATGTGATCATGTGACTCGTGTGACCTTTGCCCTCCTTTCTCATCCGCATCTCTTCTCATTCTGTATCGCTTTTGCAGAAATCCCCACTTCTGCTCCACTACAGACCTAAGATGGACCTCCTGTAGGATGGCTGGGGGGGTGCTTCTTACGCCTGGACTGTGCTGTTTATGCAGAGACTGTCATTCTCGCCCCCCTGCATCTGACGCACCAGTGAGGTGAAAACTAACGGCACTGAAAACTCCCCCCCCACCTAATCTGAGCTGGTGTCTGCCTCACCTGGGTTGACTGCGCCCGTGACTGGACCGTGACTGGACCGCTCACGCATAACACACAGTTACAGGCCACCCAACGACATGAAGTATGTATTTATTTTCTCTGCACCGATGAGAGAATGAGGGGAGCCATTCAAAATCCTCCAGGAACCCTGTTTACACGTGATCAAGAAGTTGTCACATGATCAAGCCCTGCCGAGCGGTCACATGATCAAGCCCTGCCGAGCGGTCACATGATCAAGCCCTGCCACTCCCCTCTCCTCCCAGCTGCCCCCGCCCTGATGGGGTGTGGTCACAGGGGGCTGAGCCACATGGCCAGCCTGCCGTTCTCATTCACATCACCATAAGGTGCACATCTTCATTAGTTTCGTTCCAAGCACATCTTCCAAGCGTCTCTTTTGTCTAATTCATTGTCTGATCTCAACTGGGCAAATTATTTTTGGTGTGGTTTTGGTCAGTGGGTATGTATAAAGTCACTATGAGAGTTTCTTAAATTTTATAATGCTATAAATTGTCCTTAAAATGCTATGACTGGTCACTGCATAAGAGAAATTCTTAACAATAAATAAGAAATTACTTATTAAAAAATTATTACAAGTCAGAGTATGCCACAGCTCTTTACAGCATCTGCCTGTGGACTGATAGCGTATAGAGATAAAGAGGCAGTTCCCAGAATCCTCTGGTGCGAAGGTGATGATGTGGTTCTGTCGTCTCTCTGACGTCTCACTGCCGTCGCGGGTCACATGTGTGGCGAGGGTTTCGCCAAAACGGCCGACTTTCTTCAGCCACCAGGGACGGACATGATGTTTACTGACAGCTTAGAGCAGAAATCTGGCTTTTTTTAAATTCTAAATGGCTGAAGCGTGTAGCAGTCAGCAGCCCTGGAAAGCCGGGGGCTGTCGATGCTGTGCAGGGCCGACGCAGAGGCACCCAGCCTGGCCCCCCCTTCCCGTCTAAGACCTCTCTGTTGCCCCCCTCCCATGCAGAGCTCAGGGTCTCCTTTAGTAATGTTCTGGACCCAAGACTCGGTCCACTGTTCCTCAGAAATGTCAGTGCTGAACTAACGACTCCAGAGGGACCTGCAGATTGTGGGAATCACCATCCACTTGATGTAACCTTCTGCAACAAATAGCCATTAAAAAAAAAACACAATATTTAGGAAGTAGTTTTAAATTTCTCTATTCCAGGGTGCTTGGCAAAAGATTAACATGAAACACTCACAGCACCATAAGGATATGCAGTGTTTGTGCAAAAGGCTGCTTTACCTCACATGTTTTTTCTAGAAAAACGTATAATATTGACCAAAGGGAATTGTATATTTTTGTCTGAAGTTGAAAAATGTTGAATATCCATATTTAATTTAATTAGCTACTTCTATTAGAATGAAAAGTTAGTTTTTCCCCTACTACAGAATAGGAAATACAACGGAACATTAGCCTGAGTCCAAACTGTGAATATCTGTCACCTGACCCAGTTACAGAGTTTCTATTGGCTAATTAGATGATAATAATATTTAATTATCTATCTTTTTATCTTCTGGTTTGTTTGATGTTTGATGATTTGATTTGGTGTGTGCGTGCGTGTGTGTGTGCGTGTGTGTGTGTGTGTGTGTGAGAGAGAGCCGGTATACCTTACCGTATGGGGACACAATGTCCCCACAGCGTGATGAATACCTGTTTTTTTCCCTTGTGTGAAAATAAGGGAAAACTCAATTTAATAAAAATCTGTGACTGCAATGAAAAAACTAAAAATGCAAAAACTCTTGTATTTTGCTTGGTTACTTATGGTTATGTTTAGGGCTGGGTAGGGGTTAAGGTTGTCATAGTTAGCGTCAGCATTTTTCTCATAGAAATTAATGAACAGAAGGTGTGTGTGTGTGTGTGTGTGTGTTAGCCTGTTTCCCCTCTTTGAGTTTGCATTTCTTCTCATCCATTACTTTTTTTTTTGCATCCCCTCGCACATACCAGCAAAGGCAGCTGGAAATTATCGTCTCACTGATATCCTGATAAATCCACTCTCTGGTAATGTGCCGCGAGTCAGACAGACTGACCATACAGCTACCTCTTCTGTGTATCGTCACCCTGCAGATCTGCCCGTCCAATCCACCGTAACTGGAAGACTTTTGATCTCAAACTCATAATGGTGCAAACTGCATGCTTACATTTCCACCCTTTGGTGACCTTCATGTGAAACACCTCTCTAGTCTGCATCGTCTCTTGTAAATGGACAACTTTCCTGCTATGTGCTGATCTTTTGAGATGGAGAATCCAGCCATTTAGTCTCACAAAAGCCAAGATATCATCCAGCAGGTAAAAGGTGTAGGAATAGGCAATGTTTTGGTTTTGTCCTCTTATTTTTCAGAGGTGACCTTTGTATTTACAGTAACCGTATCATTTGTTTGTGCTTTAAAGAGATATAGTGAATGTGTCTCAAGAGGTGACATCATTAAATAAAGTAAATATGTTTTTTAGTATATATACATATATATATATATATATATTTTGTAAATCCTCTGTTAAACCTGTTAAAGAACACGAGTATATAAAATCTATAGTCGAACTTTGGGTCAGATTTTGTGGTAAAACTTTGCCGGCGTTTGGCAGCTCCATTTTATCGCTAAAGTTTTTAACGGTGCTAATGTTTCGGCTGCGTAACTGACGCAGGACGTCTCCGGCGAGACCTAGCCGTCGATGGTGAGGACGCCTGTCCACACCCTCCAGGCCTTTTGTGCGGAAGCAACGTCTGTTCTTTGGCAAGTTGCATCTGTCAGAGCTTTTCCTTAAATCTTTGCAGTTTTGAATGGAGACTCCGTCTCTCCGGAACCTGGAACCAACAATGATGACACAGGAATAGGGGGGGCTGTGATTTGCTTCTTCGGAAACATTCGTTTCAACTCGTGGTTTTTTTAAAAGGGGGCTCTGTCCTTTGTGAATTTTTATATACCTCTGTCCTGTTAGCGGCTTATTGTGTGTGGTGTTGCCTTCACTTTATGGAACAGCTACTGGTGCAATTTACTGTGGATTAAACAATGTACAATATGTATGGAATGACGTCACTCG
This sequence comes from Hyperopisus bebe, assembly GCA_026777045.1. Classification (NCBI taxonomy): domain Eukaryota; kingdom Metazoa; phylum Chordata; class Actinopteri; order Osteoglossiformes; family Mormyridae; genus Hyperopisus; species Hyperopisus bebe. Next base: position 5,768,269 of record JAODJW010000050.1, read on the forward strand.
TCATAACAAGGACTTGTTCAACGTATGGGGGCACCATGAGTTGCTCCATGCAGATGTTCACTAGTCCCTTGTAATAAACCACATCTGTCCTTCTCTGGAAGAGAGCTGCGGTTCTCCTATTGGTCAGTTCTCTTGGGTTCCCCTACTGTAGTTGTCTAGCTTGCCACATTTGGTATTCTTGTAAGCTGTAAAATTAACTACTGGGGGATCTTGGCCAATCAGGTTATCTGACGATGTTGTGTTTGAACTTCACATGGTTCCAATTGTGTCACGGTGCTTCTGAGAAGATCTGAGTACACAGACTTCTGCAGTTCTGCTGGTGCTACATTTTTGGCAGATTTGGACGCACCAAACCAGCATCACTTTAGGTATTTTAGGGGTCGCTGTTTCTGGCCTGTGAACTTTGACGCTCAGTGGAAGGCGACGCGGTTCATGGGCCGTGAAGAGCCGGCGAAGAAGGTGCTCTGACAGAATAACCAAACAGCTATCAGCTAGGCAGGGAAGCTTTAACCCATCACGAGCTCTCACTGCTGCAGGTGTCAGTGCAAGGTGCAGAGACCAATATCTGCTATGACGGACTCCCACAGCCCAGCCCACTATCAACCAAAAGGGCAGTGACTGGTTAGTCTGGATGCTGTACGGTCTGACTAGTGCCCCAGCAGTGTGAACATAAGGTTGCTCCTTCATCCCTCTTCAAAGAGCTCATCGGTATGTCTGTACTCAATTAATGGTTCACCTTTGTAATATTATGGGTTTTCAGGTTTATTTCTATATTCGGCGGATTGAACGCTTTGCCGTTGGGGTCAATTTGGCCCCAGGGTAGGTGTGAGAGTTCATCATCAATAGGAACAAGGTCAGTTACACTACATTCTGCCTGCCTGAAAATAAGCTTACATTGGGCATATTTTTCTTGTTTTTGTTTAACGGTTCTGAAATTTAAATCACGTAAATGTCTCGTGCTGCAAACTTTTTAAATCTGCGCATAAAGTCAGAAGAGCTGCTTCGTATGTCTTGCGAGAAAGAAATGTGCAATATTCACTTCTCAGAGGGTTCAAAGTTGAGACCAAGATGTTCTTGTTTTTTTTCTTGTTGTTTTTCCTCAGGTTACAATTAGCCGCCTTAGTCCTCTGTTGTACAGGCGACCGGGAGAATCAGATCACACTAATGCAGACATGTATGAAATGGTCGATTTTTCTCTCCTCTTCTTCCCTGTCAAATTGTGTTGTGATGAGATTAATATTAAAATTGGGCACTTATTCCAGTGTCTGGTCCTATTATTGTTTACTTTTCTATTGTGATTATTTATTGCACAAATGTTTTCATTACCGTGGAAAAAGATGGGGTTGATTTTTATTTTTTTTCCCTCCTGAATATTACTAAGAAAATGAATCATAAATCAATAAATAAATGCCTTTTAAATAGCCATTTCTCTGTGACTTTTTTATTTAATACAATAATCCAACTATAATGACCAGAAGTTGAGATATTTGTATTTAATTGTATATTTAATTGTATTTATATACTTTATTTTGGATGTGTTTGCATAAGACCATTCACAAAGGTGTGGCAGTGCCATGTGACGTGGTTGGCATGGTTCCCTCACACCTTTGGCACCAGGGACTGAGTCTCCCCCGTGACTCCATGGGTGTGGAGTTGGCATGTTCTCCCCGTGTCATTGTGGGGTCTCTTCTGGGTTCTTTCAGTGTCCCCCCACAGTCCAAAAACATGCTGAGGTGAATTGAAGCTGCCAAACTGCGGGTAGGTGTGACTGGTGTGTGTGTCCAGTGAAGGGTCACTGCCCCATCTTGAGTTACTCCCTGTCTTGAACCCTTAGCTTCCAGGATTGGCTCTGGATCCCCCATGACCAACAGTTTACCTGTGAGAGCCACACGTTTTATCTCGCTTTGCCACCTCGTGCACCTGAACCAAAACCTCCCCCCTCAGCAGACCCCTCCCCTTTATCGATGGCTCGCTATTTTCACTAAATGTTGCAGCAGCCAGGGTAGCATATATGAACCTGTACCTTTTGTCTTATGTAGACTAAATAAGATTTAATGTCAATATTCTAACTCCCACACGTGTGTTTGCCAGCCCCTGCTACAGACTGGCTGTCACCCTGTATTGGAAGCGCTGTTATAGAGGATGGAGAATTTTTTATATCTTTTCCCAGCATTTCATCCAACCCCCCAATGATTTCATAATTTCTAATTCTACAGCAGGCTGTGCCCCTCGCTTCAGCGTAGCCCACCTAGATGCATGCCGTGTCACTTCCTGTCGCTGATTCACGCCCGGCGTGGACCGCGTGATATCGTTCGGGTGAGATGGCTTTTGTTCTTCTTCCGCCTCCCACCCATTTTCCAAAACCGGCACAGCAAACGGCGCACTGTTCAGTGTTTACTCATGGGCTCCACAAATTAACAGGGCTTGAAGGATTTTACCGCGGTTATCACTCACTGAGGGACAGAGCGGATTTCACGTCTCTCTCTCCGCAAATGTTAGAGGAAAGGCATCAGTTGCCGCAAACAGGAAATGTAATTAAAACTATGGTCATGTCTAATCGAATAATGTAGGTAATTAGCCACCCAAGAAGAATTATCATTAAAGTTATTTGTTACTTTAATTAAATATTTGCACCACTTCAAAGCAGCATTGATTTTTCTCAAGCTCAGCCAGTTTATGACGGCAAAAGGGACTTTCAGGGAGCGTTTGTCAGCATCTATGACTGAAGTTTTATATTTAAACATTTAAAGTCTTGAAAAACACCTTCACAAGGAATTTTTCCATTTCTAGAGAAATATGTGAATGTGCAGCTCATATCTAATAAAGATGCCCTCAGTAATCTGCAGTGGCCATGGCCTTTTAGTCCTGGCCCTCGATGGACTCTGCAGTCCTCACTGAGGAGGGTGAGAAGTCCGTCACTTGTGCTGAATCCATGCTGCTGTTTGGAAGATGCCTGCGGTCTCCAGCCATGGTGAAGATCTTTAGCGGCAAATTGTGACAGAAGCCAATATGAAGGGGCTGCCTGGGGAGTTTCATTGGGAGATACGTGAATGATTGCATTTAAAGGTTGAGGGAGGTCCAATTTGTACAGAAATGCGACGTTTACCAATCGCACATACTAATAACATGGCTGCAGAGAAAAGATTCACATAAAAAAGAGCAGAGAGACTGGAGCATCTGTTTGCATTTTAGTAGTAGATTTCATTAAGGATGTAGATTTCATTAAGTAGTAATGTAGATTTCATTAAGGATGGATGGATGGATGGATGGATGGATGGATGGACGGATGGATGGATGAATGGAAGGATGAAGTTTTTCTAAATTTGAACTGACCCCAGCTCCTTCCTTCCCTAAATCTAGCTATTGTGGCAGTGTGAAATATTAACATTGTTTCAGCCCCTTCGGATCACGCGTTCAGGCATGGAAGTATCAGCTTTTCTCTATCCAAATGCAACCAGGCTCTAACGTCCCTGCTGGTAAAATGTACCAGTCGGCCAACGCAAAAGTAAATTACATGAATTTTATGAGGAAGAGGCAGCCCAGCGGTCCACATCATTAAAGGCACCATCTTTCGGCAAGGCCCCCGTTATCTCGGTGTCAGGGGGGCCGTTCTGTGGGGTTTTAACGGCGGAAACATGAGGCCGCATTGTGTAATTAATGCAGTTAAATGGTGGTTCTGTATTGTGCCTCCTGTGGGTTAAATAAAGGAACTGAACAGATGGACATGTGAGATAAATGAGGTTAATTGGACTGAATTGGGGAGGTTTTTTTTTTTTGTTGAACGTATACAGTGAAAATATTAGAAGTTCCCTGAATGGATAAGACTCCTGTATACTAAAGTATATAGCTGGCCAGCACTCCCAGTGGATTATGGGTAACGGGTGTGGCTCCTTCTTGCATAAGCCTCCTGTCATCTCAGTAATAAAAGGCAGGCCCAGCAACATGGTCAACAGTTTGTGTCATTGTTTGATTGGGTAAGGGGAGAAACCCGTAAGGAGCTGTTTGATTGGGTAAGGGGAGAAACCTGTAAGGAGCTGTTTGATTGGGTAAGGGGAGAAACCCGTAAGGAGTTGTTTGATTGGATAAGGGGAGAAACCCATAAGGAGCCGTTGGATTGAAAAAAAATATCATATTCTTGTCATTATTCTGTGAAAACAATGCCCAAAAAGTCCCAAAACCGTATTAGTAGCTTTCTCAGCTAATAATAGCTGACAATTAGCTTACAGTTTTGCTTATTTTACAGCTGTCGATCTTACTGGAGCAAATAAGATCATTTTGCTTAAGGGGATTACAACGTAGCTCCTGCTGGGAGATGAACAGAATTCTCTCCTTATCCCCCCATTTTCTTATTGTACCTTAATGTCGCTGTTTTATCTGTTACCACCTTTTGTCTTTCAGTATTCAGCCTGGAGTGCTGTGTCCATATTTGGCATTTCAAAGATCACCAAGCACTCAGGTTAATGGCTTCTAGGCTCCAGCTGTGTACTGCTGCAAAATAACTCCTCCCCATCGCGGTGTTAGCCAACTGGATTGCTTTTCACTGGGCAGTAATATAGTGTGGGCATTTGAGGAGGTTTACTTAAATCAGCCAATTATGGGATGGGTATTGATGCTGTTGCCTGGCAGACTTTATTGTGGGCGTCGAAGTGTCTTCGCTTCTATGCTACAATCACCTGTCTATTACCAGAATGCTTTGCTGCCCATATACCCTTAAGTGTCTTATTATTACTCAGCTAGTGCAGAACACTGTGTAATTCCAGTCCTGGCAGCCTGCAAATATGACATTCTCTCTCTATTGCCTCTCCATCCCTATTTTATGTATGGGCAAAGTCATAGATCATTGATAGAAACTCCATTACTGTAGAGAGAGTGAGTAAAGGTAATTAACACAAGCATACCCCTCAGGTAGTCAGAGGAGCCTTTAAATTCAGCCTTCAGTGACGGCTTCGCTGTTTATTTCCTTTCAGCCGTTCCTGACTTTGTGCATTTTCAGCTGGCTGAGATGAAAGGGAAGGTGCCAGAAAAAAATAAATGCATTTGGATGTCTTCAAAGCTTTTGATGTCTTGAATTGGATGGTCATGGCTGTGCAGTGGGTGGTACTGTGGCTTCACACATCCAGGGTTGTGGGCTTACTGTAAATTGCCCATATAATGTGTGTCCAGTGACAGACTGGCATCCCAGCCAGGGTGAACCCCAGCCCCGTGCCCTGTGATGGACTGGCATCCCAGTCAGGGTGAACCCCAGCCCCGTGCCCTGTGATGGACTGGCATCTCAGCCAGGGTGAACCCCAGCCCCGTGCCCTATGATAGAC
>JAODJW010000050.1:5788593-5801140 GCA_026777045.1 Hyperopisus bebe
GTGACTTATCCTCCTTTTTTCACCCCAAGCCAGGCGACTTATCCTCCTTTTTTCACCCCAAGCCAGGTGACTTATCCTCCTTTTTTCACCCCAAGCCAGGCGACTTATCCTCCTTTTTTCACCCCAAGCCAGGTGACTTATCCTCCTTTTTTCACCCCAAGCCATGTGACTTATCCTCCTTTTTTGGTCCACGTGCCAGTTGCTATGCTAATCTAACATGAGTGTAATGCGATTTTTCAAAGCAAGGCGATGCTGCAGGTCGTAATGTAAGACGAGGCGGTGCATTAACGAACGGAGTCCCCCTGCGTAGATGCACGAGCCCCTCCGCACCTGGTCATGTGACATCCTCACAGTGAGTCACGGGTGCCGACACGCTGGTCCGCAGGCCTGTGTTTATGTCCGGGCCGGGGTGGCTGCTGAGAGCACAGCGGCAGTTAAGCAGCAGGGTAGGGGTGTGTTGACATTGGATCAGTGGGGGGGGGGGGAAATGCCTGGGGGGGGTGACTCTACCAAGAAAGTCTGGCTCTTGGAAAAACCAGTCAATCATGGGATGGGACTGGATAACATGGAAGAGTGAAGAACACAATATTCCCACTGAACATCACTATACCAGGTCCTTTTGCTTTGGGATACAACAGTAACCAAATTATGTCTCGGGACATTTCTCGGCAAACTAGACTCTTTCCCTGAATTAGGAGACTCCAGAGAATAGCAGTCGGGTTCTGTCTTCTGGGATCCTCCTCAGAAGACCAGTCCTTTTCTCCCTTGGGACTCTCTGGAGAACAGGAGAGGTCTTCCATGTTCTGAGGCACCCAACAAAATAATAGACCATTTCCCCGAATTAGCACCTTCCAGATAGCAGAGGCTGGGTTCTATGTTCTAGGACACCACCCCTAAAAGTTTCTTTGCTTAGAGGTATTTAAAATACTTTTGCGAAATTTGGAATTTATCTGCTTATTTCGGAATCCAATACTCCGCAAACGAGTTCTGTCAGAGGAGGTCTGCATCTGAAACTGTTATTTCTTTTTCATAATCTCACCAGATAATGTCATGAACCAATTTCACATTATATGGCTGCACAAATGATTCATATCTCATGTCTTCTGCCTAGTTTATAAGGTTCTTTCAAGCAATGCTTCTCCTGGTCTTTCTGAGAGATACAGGATCCACAATAATTATCACAAATTGATCACAGCATGTGGGTCTGTGTGTGCGCGTGCCCTGCATTACACTGGTACTGCACCCAGAGTGCCCCCTGCCTTGTCCTCCTGGCACTGCACCCAGAGTGCCCCCTGCCTTGTCCTCCTGGCACTGCACCCAGAGTGCCCCCTGCCTTGTCCTCCTGGGATAGACTCCAGGCCCAGTGCAACCCTGGGCAAGATAAGTGGTGCAGAAGACGGATGGATAAGCATTCGATGTGTGACAGAACATAATATTGAACATAGAGCCAATATTGTCTGCATGACCTCGACCTCTTCTTTGGATTACTAAGAATATTAGTTTATTAGTTTGCTACCCCCACCCTCCCCAATGGAAAGCATACAAGCATCTTCAGTTTGCACCGAGAAAAGGTCCTGGAGGTTTCAAACCCAGCAATCTCAGTATATTACTGTGAATTAGGCCACTATTTACCACTTAGGTCCTGTAGCTGTGACGTTCCTGTTGAACACAGTACCATATTATAGGAATTTGTATTTTAGCTGTAACAGCTGGGCAGTTGGATCTCTAGATCTCTGCCAGTTTTGCTGCTCATGGGAGTTTCACTTATACAAAAATGGTCTGAGAGCAGAAGGAAAAATGATTTGAGTTCAGAGAGATAACCAATCAGATTGTAGAGGAGGTTGGTCCAAGTAACTAGATGAGGGTGGACCAGCCAATCAAATGTCTTGCTCCCACCTCCTCTAGTTGCTTGGACTCAACTCCTCTATAAACTGATTGGTTATCTCTCTGAACCAATCATTTTTCCTTCTGCCCACAGAACATTTTTGTGTAAGCAAAACTCTGAAGAGCTAGTTGGCTCAGCTATGCTCCTTGCAAATGAATTCCTGGTGAAAAGAAGGAATTTGAATGATCCTGATATTGTGGCCATGCGAAGCTAATTAAAGATACCAGTCAGACTGACACGGTTACATAACAGGTGCACCTAGAGACGGGTCCCACCCATCAATCAGCCTCATACTCTGCTGTCATTGGCCAAATGGTGGAAAAGCTTAAATCCCTAATCATGTGATCACTTACAGAATGTGTGAGCTGATTTATTGCACATTAGAGCAGTTTGAAGAGGGAAGCACAGAGCAAGAAAAAAATGTGTGAATATGTGCAGATGAATAATGCAGTTTGTTAATGTACACCGTAATCAAATCAGATGAAATAAACCAATTTTAATTACATTTATTTATACTTCAAGTATGGAAGCAGAAAGATAATCAGCTTTATATGTCACACACAGCACATTTAGAGGAACTCACTCTATCCACTGCAGCAGAATATACACACCATGCAATACAGACAAATCCAATATGCAGATTACTTTGCATATTCAAGGGCACTCAGTTATGCCAGTTAATGTCTTTCTCCTAATGTATCATCACAACCTGAAAATATTATGGATTACAGCTGTCATTTACAGATCTGTCATCCATTTAAAATGCACTGAGGTGTAAACGTCTTGTTATGCAACTAAAAACAATGTTATAAAAATCCATTCATCTTCTAACCACTTTGCCTGGTTATGGTTGCCTGGAGTCTGTCCCAAGCAGTATGAGGCAGAACACCGGAGGATGCGCTGGACAGGATCTCACTGCATACCAGGGCTCCTGTATGCTCACGCAGTTTAGGGACACTAATTAGTCTAACTGCATGTCTTTGGACCGTGGGAGGAGACCCACGCAACTCAGGATGAACATGCAAATTCCACCCACGCAGAGCAGAGGTAGCTTTTAAACCCACGACGATGCAGGTGCGACGCTAGAGTGCTGTCAACCATGCGATAAAAACAAAATGGCCGTATAAACAGAGGAAGGCGAACACTTTATATTGCAACTAAGAGTTAAGTACATTACAGTTAAGAGCTATTAAATGCTATTAAAATCCACTTAGCGTGTTTCAGCACACAGGACAAATACGAATAACAGGGCACATAAATATTTTAGGCAGATGTGGCACTTGGTAAACAAACCTTTGAGGAGCTTCCCACACAAATGAAGAACGCATCCCTCCATGTCCGTCAATGTCAGGGTGAAAGAGGCCGACAGAGCGGAGCCACACAGCCACAGTGATCTCTACCGACCGTCCAGCACCGTAAGAACGGATGTATGGCTGACTTCATCACAGCAGAACTGTAATGTGTACTATGCTAACCCAACTGAATGTCAGACTACTGTCTCTAAGCAGTGACCCAGAGAAACTCTCGCTGTCCAGGGGTAACTGGAATCCTTGCGTTGCCCGTGAATTTTATTTTTGTGCATCATAACTCTGTTAACCCAACTTCCTCCCCCATGGGCTTCCGGACAAATTATCCTCTCTTCACGTGTTTGAAACGATCAACCCAATTACCGGCAGTCGCCCAGCATGGGAGGGCTGTCTCCCCATCCCAGAGAGGGCTGTATCAATGCTTTACGTGTCTAACGGCTTGTAAAAGCCCAGCAGAGCTCCATCTCGCCTTCACTCCCATTACCAGCTTTGTTTCTTTTTAAAACTAAATTCTTTAATCTCCAGAGGAGACCTCATTCCTCTACAGCTGTCTTAATATAACAGAAAATGCCCCCTAAGCACATTCACATTTGCATTTACATTTATTGAGAGGATGCATTCTTCCAGAGCAATGTACAAGCGAGGCAAGTAGTACATTATAAGAATATGGCATAAAAGATCATAATTAATGGCTACAAAGTATCACAATGTTTCCTTTTTCACTGTTACTTTATTTGTCACCATTAGTTACCCTTTACGGGAAAATCTATTTCATTATCAAATACATTTTCAAAGATGAAAGTGTAAAGCGAAAGGCTGCTGCCTTAAATGCGTCTCAGTTATTCTCCACCTCTGCAAACAGAAATATGAAATATGATTTTTAAAAGTAATATTATTTATTTATTGTATTATTTTAATTTAAAAAAAAAATCTTACCATGTATTCAACACCATATATTCAACACTGATGGCATGAAGAATTTGTGAATTCTTTGTTGTTCTATCATTAGGTTCCTTGCAGATTTGATACGTTTGTCACCTATTTTGGGATTTTTTCACTGCATATAATAATGCATGTGAGCACTTGAGTGTCATTATCTTTGTCATTTCCACAGTGGTGATGAAATACAAGCCTGCAGGCTGCATCTGATGTTCTCTGTAGTGGCATCTGCTAGACCTTCTCAGCACCAGCTATCACCTTACCACACAGGGATACATCTATCATGAAGCTTCATGTACTTTCTGTGTTCCTGACAGGCGAGTTATTCATACTGGACAAGGACAGCCAATAGAACTGCCTGAACAATGACATGTGACCCTCTCCCAATAGGCAGCCCTGCTCTTGTGTCCCTTGGGTGAACTGCAGATCGCAGCTGTAGTGCTGCAGAATAAATCTCTTCTGTTTCCTGCCAGGCTCCACCTATCTGCAGTACCTATTTGCAGAGGGTGTAAAACGATTGGAGGTGTAAAACAGGGGTTTATCCAGATACACTCTACAGTGTAGCATATATGCAGACCTGAACATTTAGCCCTGATGTTTCAGGTGATTAGCTTTGATTGTTGATTGTTGTATTACGTATTGTTGTAATCATATAATGTTTGTTACTAATGTAAATTAAAGCTGCTAAGGTATGTTAGGACATTAAGATATACTTACACACTGCTTATGAATGCTCTATGAATGCATTATAACAGCATTATGAAGGTGCAATTATTGTAAAGTGTTTTTGTACGTTGCACTACATGAGTTATCTGCAGGTATTAATAATAATAATAATAATAATAATTGATACTTTATTGACCCCCGTGGGGAAATTGTCTTTACACCTCCCTCTACTTGCTCTTTGTAGAGTAAGCTGTCTGCCAGCCAGCCAGCCATAGCAGCACCCAGGGAGCTGGGGGTTAAGGGCCTTGTTCAAGGACTTGCAGGCTTGCTGAGGCTGGGGTTGAACCAGCGACCTTCTGATTACAGCCACACACTGTCCCTTAATGTTTGATGCTGGGGAAAACACTGTGTGGAGTGTCATCCTGTACATTGAGAAACAACACTGTTGAGTGTTATTCTGTACATTGAGAAACTACACTGTGGAGTGGTATCCTGTACATTGAGAAACGACACTGTGGAGTGTTATCCTGTACATTGAGAAACGACACTGTGGAGTGTTATCCTGTACATTGTTCAAAGCATTGAGAAACGACACGTCGCCAAAGATGGCGAAACGGCTGTGTCTTCCACGACGGCTTCTCCCAGTGCAACCTGGCCGTCGCTATGGAGAGATGAACGATCAGCACCGCAGCCCTGGGGCTGTTTAACGATGCGATGAGCAAAGGAGCCGCTTCAGCTACAAACACTGACCGGCGGCACTGCAGGGTCACCCAGGCCGGGGCAGACAGCTGTGCCCACTCACCTCACACAGCCACGGCGCTGATGCCCCGCCGTGTCTCATTTCTGCGTCAAGGGGCTCGGCTAGCGTCCGCGCCGAGAACCCTGACCGTAAAGCGGACACCGTCCACTCACTGGCAGCTTAAAGAGAAGACATCGTCTTGATGAAAATCCCAGCACCATGCAGCAGCCAGGATAGACCCCCTACCCGTGAAATCAGGGACACATTTAGGTAAACTCTTCTGTAGCACTTTCTGAATACAGCTAACAAAAGGCAAAGATGGGGGGGGGGGGCTTTCTTCTCAGTCAATGGTGTTGCAACCTTACTTGTACAACATTAATGGTTTATTATACAAAATCAGGTAAAAAGCGACTTAACTGAATCCCATGCTTTTTGGGTTTTACATTAATTGTTCAAAGCATGTGACTTGCGTTATACTGCTGAGCAAAAACATTACGAACACCCCCGTATGAAGCACATGGGACAGCCTTCATTCTCAATCAATCACTCAGTCTTTATTCATACAGCACTGTTTTAACCACACAGTTTACAAAGTGCTTTACATCCATCCATCCATTATCATGACTGCTTAATACCCACTGGGGTCACAGAGGGCCTGGAGCCTATCCCAGGAACAACAGGTGCAGGCGGGAACCAACAAACCACAGGGTGCGCACACTCACACAGGGCCAATTTAGAGATACCAGTCAGCCTATCCTGCATGCTTTTGGACTGTGGGAGGAAACCAGAGCCTCCGGCGAAAACCCACATGAACACTGGGAGAGCGTGTGAACTCCACACAGAAAGCACCTGGGACTGAACCCATTTTGAAAGAGGAAAAATAAAGAGATTAAAATAAACACACATGAAATAACAATATCATCCATCTCACCTCGATGAGTCTTGGCCGCCTGACACCCTATCCCCGGATCATGACCTTTCCCTCCTCGGATCGCTTTCAGCGGGTGCTTGGGGTGGTACCTTGCTGGGATTTAAACCAGCAATCTTTCAATTAACCATTAAGCCACCACTGCCCACTAACATTAGTATATTTCAGCTTATGTAAAATATTTCCAATATAAACTCAAGATCCAAAAAAATTGCAACCACAAGCGATAGCTATAATAGAAGAGAAATTCAAATTTTGATGTATACCTTTCAAAAAGGAATTTCCTCTAAGAAGCAGGATGTAAACAGGAAGTGATGTCATACAATGACAAGTTCAAATATGGCTGGGTTAGTTGGGTGCTTGTTGTTTCCATTTGGCCTAAACTGTTAACCATAATAATTTAGTTGCTTGCAAAAATAATGAAGGATTTTCAGTTTTATTTGACCCTTGCTTTTCATGTCGACATCAAAACATGGATTTACTGGATGCTGGGGTGTCATTAACACCCAAAATCAGGTCAGTTAAAATTTGTTTGCTTGCCTGTTTGTGTTCAAATGTTTCTTCAGCCATATTTTCTATCAGTATGATATTTAGGTTTGCTGTGCCAAGGATTGCGTTTGGCCTCTGGTTTAAAGGCCATCTTCGTCTTGTGGTGATGTACCTGCTCTGGATGCTTTGGGGTGTTTTATAAACGTTCTACATTGTTTGATGTTCTCTGCTGTTTGGTTGCTGTTCACAGTTTATCTGTTATAACACATCTGAGCTACTTGTGCTGCTGTTTCATTATGGTTTCAGGGCCTATCAGGAGATGTCAGTGTGTCACATGCACCAAGGACCTCGAATCCCAGTGTATTTGTTTATTATTTTATTCTTTGGGGTCAAAAATGCCAACTTGGGCTCCTGCTAATGGGCATTTAACAGATGGACATCACCCACAAAAAGCTAACTGGCCTGGGGCAAACAAACTACTAAAACAACATGGACATGAATTTTCATGAAAGGCCTCACAAACAATCATTCTTATGTCTTTGGGCTACTAGCATTGCTATCCTGCTGATTTTAGCCACAATTTTATTTATTTTTCTGGCTAAAACACTGAAAATCTATCCCTGCTGCTTAAGATTTTCAGGGTGCCCGAGCCTGCATGAATAATTTAAAAATGTATTCCCTTTGATGTGCAAGGCTAAGCAAGGACTTTGTTTACTTACCCATAATTCCCTGTGGAAACTCTGCACCCTACATGTGCCAATCTTATTGCTATTTTCATGTTAATTTTCTTTCATCGATTTGCAAACAGTATCACTCCCTGGCCTGCAATAACCCACTATGGACATACTGTGAAGTCTCAACGTGCCTCTTGGACGTTCTCCAGGAACGGACCAGTTCTACCAAAGCCGTAGCTGTTTAGGCATGGGTGGCGACTGCAGAAGCATGTCTTAGATGCTTCCATCTAGAGAATTCCACCAGAGAGAGTATTCCTAATTAGGCTGCCTTCCCGCCCAAATGCTGCTACAGCAACCTTGGTGAATTTTATAGACTCCTTCTTTGCTGCAGTGATGTATGGGCAGAATATTAATCTGAGAACATCAGCCTGCGGGTTTCCCGGGACACCCTGCCAGTGCTCGACCTGGAAGGAGCGTGGAATGGAGTGATATCAAAGAGAAGAGTCATCTCAGGAGGGCTGGCTGCTCGCACCTCCCACACGTGACACTCCTGTTGTGGAACCAGGCACATCTTCTAACACTCAGGCGTCTGTGAAGCACTATTGCTGATTTAACTGTCCGTCTGGACATGTTAACTCTGATGACAGGGGCAGTAATGTTGCGCTAGATTGTTATGTAGATTCATGATGTGTCCCACACGTTGCTTTGATTTACAGCCCTTTATTACCGCAGACACTCCATATTCCAGCTTCCCTTCATTTCCATGAGCGTTTACCGCCTTCGTTTCTGTGTCTCCTGACAGCCCCAAGCCCCATATCTCTCAAAAGGGGTTAAAGATGAAATCACATTCTCCTTTCCCTAGTGTGTTTACAGAGATACATAATGCCGGTTTGGTTTGTCTGTACAGAAGATGACCAGAAAGATAATATTCAGTTCAGTCTATGATAACTCATACCGCATTACAGTTACTATTCTGAAATTGCCTTCAGGATCAGTTTTGTATGTATATGTATATATATGTGTGTATGTCTGTCTGTCTATCTCCATCCATCCTATCCTCTCCTATCTGTTCACATCCTCTCCTATCTGTTCACATCCTCTCCTATCTGTTCACATCCTCTCCTATCTGTTCACATCCTCTCCTATCAGTTTCCTATGTATCCTATCTTTCCTACAGTATCTAGGTGGAACGAATTAATCAGTTTTCATACCTTCATATTTGTGAGTGAAACCCATCCATTGTGCAGTGTTCCGCCAGTGCTGTACATTTCTGACAGCCCCTAAGCCCCCTTACACACTCCCAGACAGGTGTGTTTCGTCTTTCGGACCCGGGGTCAGACGATGCTGGTCTGCTTGCTGATGTTCTGTGTAATCCCGCCTACCCGTCACGGGGGGGACGCGCTAATCCCGCCTACCCGTCACGGGGGGAAGCCGGCCCTCACTCTCCGAGTCCCAGGGTAACAGGCAGAGCTACACTATCACCCCTGAGCTTAAGGAAATCCACGGATGGATTTTTCTATGCAGATTGAGGCTGAGGTTTAGTGCTACAGAATTCAGGGTGGGAGGCACGCCGCAAACTGGCTTTGCACTTTACACTGGAGCACAATTTGGTGAGTTTCCTGTTTCTCCACTGTGGAGCTTTGCTAAGCCCCTAATCGCGGAGAAGTGGCGCATACGGCTGGGAGCTGAGGCAGCTGTTTTGTCACATCAGCGTTCATCTCACGTCTGGGTCTGGCGTTCCGGCTCTCGGAGGACCTCAGCCCCGAGCCGCAGCCGGAGTCATTTCACCCTCCGGCTTCCGCAGTCGGATAAACGCAGCCGCATTTGAAACGTGCGGCAGGGAAGTGGAGTGAGTGAGCAGACTCTGCAGACTCTGCATCAAGGACGGCCCCAGCCCCTCTGACTTCATGTTACACCACGTAGTGTTTACATTTTATTTTGTGCAGATTATGAAGTAGGGATTGGACAGTTCAGCTAGCAGTAAAGGTAATAGTTCCAAAGACATTTATTTTCTGTAACTGATTGTTCTCTTCTGAGTTGCAGGGGGTCAGGAGCCTACGGGCACAAGGCAGGGAACAACCCAGGATGGGGTGCCAACCCATCACAGGGCACAAGGCAGGGAACAACCCAGGATGGGGCACCAACCCATTGCAGGGCATAAGGCAGGGAACAACCCAGGATGGGGCACCAACCCATTGCAGGGCAAACTCACACCTATAGGCAGATATCCCAGGGAGAACATGCAGATATCCCAGGGAGAACATGCAGAATCCACATATGGAACCTTGGTTCCAGAGGTATGAGGCACCAGTGCTAACAACTGCACCACTGTGGCACCCCTTTCCTAGGACAAGTACCGTAATAATCTCTTCTTATGCTGATTGGAAGGGCAAGGATCCCCAGTGCTTAGGAGTAACTTGGGTCTCGTTCAACCAGGGATCCAACCGGACTCACCACAGCCAGCACAACTCACCAGGCAAGAACTCCAGTCAGGGAACTGATCATTCTCCTTTGGCGCCTCCAGGGGGCGCTGTAAGAATGGTGACGTCCCATGGACTCTGACATACTGTATGTACAAGCGACCCTCTCTACACTCTGCCCCCCCGGAGTCTGACATGTAGCTCCTGTTCCTCCCATTGCTCTGATGAGTTCATTTACCTCTAGTTGATTAGCTGGTGCGTTTTTTTAGCCCATTTGACAGCAGTGTGTTTAACTAGAGCTATCTAATTTCGCTACCTGCTCGAGGGGATTAAGGAAGGCCAAAGTAGCAACTCTCGGGTTCTTGTTCCCAACCCACCAGACCAAAGAAAACCTCTCAAGTTATTAATGAATATACTCATGAACCAGCACCTTTAAATAATACATGACATGGAGATGAGGATCGTCTATATCAAAGAGTGTATATGTATCGCCTCTTCAGAGCTTCTCTGGTGTCATTATACAGCTGTACCAGAGCTGAGTGATTCATGCCGATTAGGGCATTGTGTAAGACGCCTAATTATGGCAATGAAATGACAGCTGAGTGCTCAGCAAGGACGCTGCATTGGGGACCTTCAGCATTTAGTCAGCTGACTGCAGCCTGAGCTTCTAGACTCACTGAGTCCATGTTCTCTAATTCTCCATCCAGTGGCTCCACACCATTTGATTTCTGTTCTGGCTACTGTCGATTTTCAGATTCTTTACATGAACGTTTCACGCGTCCTCTAGTTTATGGTCAGTAAACGTGATTCGATAGTGGCTTGCTGGGATTTGAAGTCTTTCTTTGTCAAGGTGAAACATCTGCTAGCAGCTGAGGACCAACTCATGCTCCTAAACAGTCAAGTGTCCTGTTGGTTCACGATATAATATATGTGCTTGTCATACTGTTCCAGAAATGTAAAAATCTGGCCATTTTCTTGCGTCGCACTGAATATACAGCAACTCTTTGCTGCTGTGAAAGGGTCCTGAAATGTGCTGCATTCAGCATATTCTCAAACGGTACCACGTAATCTCACGCTGGGATGCACTGGTTCCTCTCGGTCCTGGGTTCTTATATTTGCTTTGGGTTGGCAGGTCTGATGACACACATTTCTGACGTCAAGTTTGAGACAAAAAAATCCTTATAGATGTGTTCTCTTGGTTGGAAGAACTTGTGGAAAAAGGTCAACTTTGATTGTTGTGCATTTCTGAAGAAGTTTACAGGAATATGTTTGGAGCTTGGTGTGACTCGATGTTTAAGTCAGAAAGAATGTATTACAAGGGTACAGCCTATAGCATGAGAAACAGTGTCTATTTTATATGTCAGGAGACCTAATTAAAGCCTGGAGTCTGAAGACTCGAGACCTTCCTTTGGTTTAATGGTAGTCATTACAGAACCTACAGTCTATAGCACAAGGGTGTGACCCCCTTATTATTGCTTAGATTAGGGGTTCCCAACCCCCAATCCATGGTCAAAATTCCACCAGGCCGCAGAACGCTGGGTGTTTTGTGGAGGGGTTCCATAATTTTCTAAAATAAACTATATATGTTACATTTTTTTCTGACTTCTCGCATCTGTACGTTCTGAAAAAAATGGAAGTGATTAAAGGTGAAACCACTGATCGATCTGCTGGTGATTCCCCCCCACCCACCCCCTGCCTCGTTGTTTTACTGGTTTGGGAAACTCTCACATGGTTTCCTGTGACTGTAGATATCGACCCTGGGAAACTAAATAGATGACATTCCTCTAGAATCTTCTATCTGGTACATCAGCTTTCCCAATGGCATGTTTGTTGCTGTTTGTTGTTATTGGTCATTGCTGTTCGTTGTTATTGGGCATCGCTGTTCATTGTTATTAGTCATCGCTGTTTGTTGTTATTTGTCAATGCTGTTTGTTGTTATTTGTCATTGATGTTTGTTGTTGTTGGTCATTGATGTTTGTTGTTATTGGTCATTGCTGTTCGTTGTTATTGGACATCGCTGTTCATTGTTATTGCTCATTGCTGTTTGTTGTTTGTCATTGCTGTTTGTTGTTATTGGGCATTGCTGTTCATTGTTATTGGTCATTGCTGTTTGTTGTTTGTCATTGCTGTTTGTTGTTATTGGTCATTGCTGTTTGTTGTTATTGGTCATTGATGTTTGTTGTCATTGGTCATTGCTGTTTGTTGTTATTGCTCATTGCTGTTTGTTGTTATTGGTCACCCCCTCATTCTTAATGATGATTCCAGTGATCTGGGTTTTCTTTTAATATGCCCAAAATAAATTCCCCATGACCTTGACCAGAATAAGCAGCTGGAGGGTGGGTGGATGTCTTGTAAATATTGAGCCTTGGGTGAACATCCATCCATCCATCCATCTTCCAACCCGCTTATGCTACTGGGTCGCGGGGGGGCCCGGAGCCTATCCCGGAAGCAATGGGCACGAGGCAGGGAACAACCCTGGATGGGGGGCCAGCCCATCGCA
>JAODJW010000050.1:5819012-5832500 GCA_026777045.1 Hyperopisus bebe
CCCATTTAGATAGGAAGACCAACTTGTGTGTGTGTGTGTGTGTGTGTGTGTGTGTGTGTGTGTGTGTGTGTGTGTGTGTGTATGTGGGCTGATATCCCATCTAAGCTGCACCCTGTATCAGCCATACTATAAACTCATTATTAAAAAACACGTTATTTAGCACATGCTCTAATCCAAAGCAATGTACAGTTGAGACAGCAGGGTCAGCCGCTCCCTTGAGTAACTGGATGATAAGGGCCTTGCTTAAGGACTCCACAGTGAAATCAATCTGCCAGCCACATAATCTGACGCCGCATCCATCAGCTCACAGGCAGAGAGTTCTAATCCACTGAGCCACACAGCATCCTATAGAGTCTGATGCTCTACTGACTGCTCAGGGGATTGACTGCTCAATCTATATCCACCTGAAATTTTTTTGGTAACACTTTACTTGAAACTCTCTCATCTACAGTATAATGCACTATAAATAACTTCATAATGCATTATAATGGTCAGTATGAGAATTAATAAAGCATTACTGCATCTTCTATTGACAGTCATAAGACATTAGTGTTGATTATAACACTTCATAAGCTCCAATGAAGCTCTCATTTATAATGCACTATAGATACCTTCATAATGCATTATAACAGTCGTTATAAGCAATAAGGATGCTTTGTACTGCATTATAAAGGTATAAGTAGTGCCTTACAGATGAGAGCTTCATAAAGCATTCGTAATGCGTAATACACATGGCTATAATGTGTTGTGCCTTTTTATAAATATTTACAGCCATGTTTATAATGCTTTATGAATTCATTATAATGTGTTATGAATGTGTTCAGAAATTCTTATAGACACCCCTGGATCATGGTAACACATTCAGTGTCACCATTTCTTTTTTTATGTCAGACTGCATTTATTTCATTTATATTCAATTTCAGTTCATTTTTAACCATGACATTTCGATTACTGCTTTGCTTAGAGATGCTTTGATAATGTCTTGCACATTGACATGCTTTATGTTTACTGAGACTCTTACACGCCTCTTTGCCCGGTGTTGGTTCCTATTTTTTGTTCGTCACACTCTCACACTGAGATTTCACAAACAACAGAGACTTTGTGAGAATCGAGAATGAATCCAGTTAGTCCTCCTGTCAGAACAGACAGATAAAGCCTTCAGAAGATATTCTGCTGGTGGGGTTAAGGGACGATCTTTGCAGTAGGGCATTTATTAATATTTCACAGTCTTCCATTACTCTCCGTGTCACAGGGAAATGATCTCAAGGGGATCCGGAGAAATGAAATGGTCTGCAAGGCCAGACCAGACTCTGGATTTCATCACCCCTGCATGCGTCTGAGATCCGCTCCAGTCCCTGAAGTGAGGAAGGTCTCCATGATTTTGCATTTTAGGCAGACTGTTGTTTTTGTGCTTAATAATTGCTGGCACTCTCGTCATGACGAAGACGCCAGTCTGAAGAGCAGACACGCAATGATAGATGGTAACCAATTATCCTGGCGTGGGTGTTTAATTGCTGGCTGCGTTCTTATGTCCCCAAGGTCGTGTAATTTCTCATCATCGCTGGGATGTCCTGCCCAATTTGCAGTGACATTTAAGATGCATGTAACTGCATGCAGACAGTCCTACTAGAAGTAATAGGATGGGAATTGCGCTACAGCAAATAAACAGAGCTGAATTGCTTTTGACCTTAATAACTCTCAGGCTGCATCTTAGGATCTTTCCTCCTTCCTGCGGCAGTCCGTGCTGCGCTTCTCCCAGGCCCTGGTACAGAGGGCCAAACTTACCTTAGTGTTACATGCCTGTGTTTCTCCAGGATGGATAAACATCTGATCACTGCAGCATTCTCGCGTTCACGCGCTTCTCAATGCCGCATATCTGAGTCTACAGGATTCAGGCAGTGAATCACTGCTATCCTCTCGGCTTGCTAGACACGCTCACGGGCTGCTGATTACAGCTGAATGGTCCTTTATGAAGAAAAAGAACAGTACCTTCCCTATGCTTTGCCACTTGTTATTGCTTTTGATGTCTTTGAGATTGTATGGTAATATGCAGCTGAAAAGCTTCACTGCTACTGATCTCTTTCAGTAACATACTGGGAACCTTTTAGCTGTCAACAGCCTGATTCTAGAGGCACTTCCAGTCGCGTTGCCCCTAACAGCAGCTCCCAATATGGATTCACATATTCTCATATCAGAAAAATAAACTGAACGTCTGACCCCTTTTTGTGGATTTTGGGCAGAAAGGAGGGACTAGGCTTTGATTATCTGCAGCTGCTGCAGATCTAAGCGGGGTGTTTGAGGAGTCTTTGCTTGGTTTATGGGACTAATATACCTGAAAATGACATAAAGATCCACGTCCCTGGACTCCCAGTGAATGGAAGATGCTTTCCTTCGTCATAGTGCCTGTATTGACAGAGGCGGGGTTCAGGTGCGCGTCCATAATAAATGGTTAAATTCTTCAAGGTAAAGTCCGCACTGGCCTTCACTCCTTCATTCCAAACCAAAAGCACGACCCCATTCAGCTTGGTCTGTTGGATCATGAAGATGATGCTGTTCATCTGCTTCCAATAACCTAAAGATATTTATATTCTGTTATTTATTTATCTGAACTCGTGCTCCAAGAAATTTGGCTGTAATTTCTATGACAAACTGAAAATTTCAGGAGAAAAATGTATTTTGTGAATTCATGACTATTCCGCATCCATTTATTAATTAATATAAATGTAGTTGCTCCTACAGTTTATTTAGATGCGGCCAATTTATGTGCAATTTGCAGGCATATTAAAGTTATTAAAGAGAGCCTGGATAATTAAAAAATGGCAGTCGTTGTAAAAATAACAGATGTGTGATGTTAGTAGATTGCCCTTGTAGGAACTCCAGACCCCCCGGATAGGATAAGCAGGTACGGGAGACGGACAGACGTATGGATGGATGCATGTTCTTAATAGAAGATGAAAAGTAATGATGAGTCTAAAGTTGGGGAACAGAATACCAGCTGGGGAACTATGAGAACATCCGTGGCTGGGATTTTATGCCTGTAGACACCTGTAAAATATGATCATGTATTTATGATGCTCTGCACTGTTTAGAAAATGCACCATTACAAATACTCTACATTGGATAGCTGAGATGTTAATAAAAGGTCTGTCTGTGAGTGTCTCTCCCGCGGCGTACGGCTCTTCAGCATGGAGGGCTCCGTGGTTTCAGACTAGCAGAAAAACATCCCAGTGGTGTTCAAAGATGAATGACTGACTCACAGGGAGACAATTACTTGCTTTGTGATCAGATTGAAACAGGCACTCTGTTAAATTACCATCCGCTAATTAAAGACACAAATTTGGAAAGTTGGAAAATCGGATGAAAACCATTTAAATTGGAGATGGATTTGGTGCCTTGTTCTGGATTGGTGTTTCGACGTGATAAGCTATGAAACTGGACTTGGCAGTTCACTGATATGTTCAGGGTGACTCTCTCTTTATTCAGGCAGAGGACAAGAGAAGGATCTGTTGTAATACATCTGAAGTGGTTTCCACTTGTGACTTAAGGGTAGGTCGGCTTATGAGCCATAAATCTACCTCCAGTCACCTCCTCAGAGACTTTTTTGAAACCTAAATGGGCATAACTATAGATGTTTTTACCTTACGTTAAGGCCCTTGTCCTATGTCTTCCTGCAGTCTACAATGCTCACACTTACTAACACATTCTGGCCCTTCCTGTCAAGTTGTCGCTCACAAGTCACAACTAAGGCTGTGTCCGAAATCGCATACTTGTTTGCAATGTAGTAGGCAAAATATAGTATGTGATGTGAGCAGTATGAGTGAATCAACAGTATGAATGAGACAGTAGATGACCCGTACTCAGATGACGGTACATTCTGCAAAATTCCAAAGTGTGCCACCATTGGACCCTATGCTATCCCACAAGGCCGCTGGAGCTGCGACCAGAGATGAAGAATGTCACTTACTCAACCATTTGTGTCAAGATGGCAGGAGGAATTTTTTCTCCGTACAAATGTCAGTAGAAAACAATATCTGGTTATATAAGTTGACTCGAATATGTAATTTTTTTCATTGATAGTCTGTAGCAGTTTTTTAATCTTCACAGGAGTAAAGCTACGTCATTGGTAAACATCCAGGTCGGATAGTATGCAATACAGCGACTGCAGTATGTCCAAGGACATGTGTACTGCTCTCAGGCACACATACAGTACATACTACCCTAACAGCTGAGTAGGCATCTACCTAAATTCAGTACATACTGTGCAAGTATTCAGTTTCAGACGCACCCTAAGAGATCCAAACGGCTGCAGTCACATGACCAGACAGATCCGTCCGCTGCTTTGTAACTGTCACCACCAAGCATGTGTGGGTGTCTTCGGCCAAAAAAAATAGTGCTCTTGTTTTTTGCTGAGGGATTCTCAGTCATTTTCACTTGTGATGCTCACAGTCAACAAGACTCGAGGAAGCTCTGTTTTCTGCTGCAAGGTGAAAAAAATCCTGATTCCCTTGAATGTTTTACATGAGAACATATACATGGGAAATACTGAATCCGTCCACCACACTGTTTCTGATTTAACCATTTAATAAGGATGAAACCATTACAATTATCTGATCTAGCAGCATAGAGATCCATCTTATCTTACCAAAGTCTCAAAAGCGAGCGCATGTACTGTGATTAAAATCATGGGAATTTTAAACACTGGCCTGCGTATCCCAAGCACGTTCTAAGCAGTAATAAACTCAGACCAGAAACTCTGTTAAATGAGGCATCTTGTGCAGATAGCAGCATTCAT
Organism: Hyperopisus bebe; assembly: GCA_026777045.1. Taxonomy (NCBI): domain Eukaryota; kingdom Metazoa; phylum Chordata; class Actinopteri; order Osteoglossiformes; family Mormyridae; genus Hyperopisus; species Hyperopisus bebe. The sequence continues at coordinate 5,823,805 of JAODJW010000050.1, forward strand.
TTTGCAGTCTTCGTGATCCCAAGAGAACTAACAGTGCTGATTGTTTAAGGGCGTGAGACCTGAGGCCTTGAGAAGCGAGAATGGAGCATGTGCCACGTGACACAGACACCAGACGGACTTATATATATAAAATCACTTTATTGTTTTTTTTTTGTCTGGTGTGCGATGATTACACCATTGAATGACCTGTCTGGATGGCATGCGATGAAAAGCTCACAGGCAGTTTAAACACAGAAGACGCACAGAGGTATCTTACAAAACTGGCCGCAGGAGTGCACTATGCATGCTTGTGAGTGTAAACAGGAGAGAGAGAGTGTGTTAGAGAGAGATAGAGAGAGAGAGCAATACAAAATGAAGCACAAACTACACATTTTTTTTTCTCAAACGGGCACCAAGGACAAACATTTACACACGGAAAAAATACACCTGTCTTCTAAACATATAGGGGAACATTTATGGACATCGCAGTGAAACAGTAGACGTTACATTCGGGGCACAGCAAGGGAACATTTTGGTGTCAGTGGTCTGCTTCGTTATGATGGTTTCAGGGGATCTGGACCTTAGGTTCTGGTTTAAAATGTAAGATGCTCATGGACTGAATGGGCTGAATCCCCTGCTAGGGAAACAGCCAGGAATAAACACTGTGGTGACATTTCCCATCCGTCAGCTAAGCAGGCGGTGACCGTCACGCCTATGGTGGGTTGATGTCTGTTAGGCTTTTTGGGAGAAGCTTTAAAACTTAAAAAAAAAGATGTCACACGGATGACCGCCCACTGACAACAGACTTTTAAAGTCTCGCGGAAACAGTCGGAAGATGCTGGGACAAACTTCTGGTTGTCTCAAAAAAGTTAAATCCTGCTTCTGATGTGAGGACACACTGTACAGTGCTTCACCGTGACATTACTCAATTTTTTAAGTCATTTATTTAAGTAACTTAAAATAAATGTTCATTTTCCATTCAGTTGTAAAAAAAGACGAGTGAGTAATGTGCAAAGCATATCCGTGAGTTATGGAGGTTGAATAAAAATATTGGAGATAAACTGAACAAAAACGACTAGTGCATGACATCGAGCATTCCTGAAGTTTTACAAACCGCTCATAACTGTACTTATTTCTATAATAAGCAAAAATCAGGATGAAAGTTTGGAAGATGGATGGATGGATGGATGGAAATGCCAACTTAATTATGTCTGTGAAGACTATACCGCCAGACTCTCATAAGTTATGCAATATAATTCCAGAGGATTTTTATATAATACATCCATCAATCTATCCTGAATCCTATCAAAAGGCACAAGTTAGAGAAGCAACCTAGACAGAATCTCAGTTCACTGCAGACCACACTCGCACACTACTGATAATATGGAGTCACCATTTTCCATGACTGCAAAAGTAATCGATTCAAAAAATTCTGAATGATGACTAGATATAAACAATGCCATTCATTGAAGCAGGACCAAAGTAGGTGCCTGTGATTTTATCTGCACAATTTCATGCATTGTGTGCAAACTAAAACAGATGTAATAAATATTTAAAGACTAACATTAAATATCCATACATGTGCCACGACTGATTTGCAGAACATGAAGTCAGTCCCAGGAGTCACAGCTCACCCTGGATGGGATGAACACGAACCAGGCGCATGTTTAATAATCTCAGATGAAATGGCATGTCACAGTCACCAGTCTGAAAGCAAGCAGAGAGAGGGTGGAACTAGAATGGCCATCTAACCCTAGCCAGGAAGGACAAGGAGCTTCTTCAGGTTTTACAAACTACTTTAAAACTGAAAGGCTTCTGTACTCAGCTAATCTGTTTGGTTCATGTTGCACTTTTACTGGTTTATTTGCTTGATTGAAAGATTCATCCAGCTGCTTCACATCAACATTAGTGATACATGCATGATTGTAGGAGACTGACCAATCAGCACGCAGCAAGAGCTCAGTGCTAAAGTGAAATCCTTTAGGTTGAAATGGTTGAAATGGTCCTGTCATAGCTCATAGTGTCCCTCCTGACAGGGAGTAGGTAACGCAAGGTGGGACAGGGTGGAAAGGAATGCTCGCTCACCCGTTTGAGGGGGGAGACCTTTCCATAGATCAGTGTCCGTGTTATGATTGTTTGTACAGAATGTTGGAAATACAAATGAAAATGTTTGCCAGCATTTTTACTTTGCATTGATATATGCCTAAAGGTATCGTGATAATGGTGTGATTTCACAGAAAATTAGTGGTTATTACCGATCACTGTTACTCTTTTCTACTGTATATATTTAATATAACTGAATTTCATATAATCTGCCTTGTCATGGCATTATAAAGCTTTACTAAATGTTCCTTTGATTTGATTTTGTCTAGTTTAAATGACCCTGCACCATTTTCTCCAGTGCTGGATGTTAAGGGGATAGACGATGCTTTGCACTGGCATGCAGACTGTACAACACCTAGGTACAAACTGGAAGATGGTTCTTACATGGAATATGTCCACCGGAATCCATTCGGACAGATATGGGAAGAGCCCCCCAAGTATGACGAGCAAATTCATTTTATTCATGCGTCATCGCGCGAAACAAAGAGGGTATGAAATTAACAAACGATGGCGAGATTAACAGAAACGTGACAGAGGCACAACCAAGTAACGCAAACAGGTCAATGCATTTCCACCATCAAACCCGCTGACATCATACACATAAACGTCTTCTTTACACTCATCCGGAGCACAAGTGTCACCCACGCAGACTCCCATACATAAACTCACTGCAAGTAACATTCATTTCGTTATTTCCACCTCTAAATCTATAATGATCAAAGGGACGTTTGTCCGAAACTTCCGCCATTAATGAAGACGCACATAATGAGCCCTACAGTCCCAAAGTATCGATGATCCATGACGGGAAGACAACTCTGAAATGCTAATTACCCATTTTTCTACGTAACAAGCTTAACTCACACAAAAAAACAGTCCATTATTGCTGATTAAGGGTTACATTCTCTCATAATTAAGCGAATGCTAAAGGACAGCTTCAGAAGAAATTATATTGCACCATCATCTGTTTCTGTAACGTCTGAGTCGAAATAGATTTCAGACTAAATCAGAGGTCTCCTAATAGATAGCAACTATTTACATTTATGAAAATGAAAAAGGGATAAAATGTGTCATTTTTGTTTGCTAAAGTAGCATCTTTCTGTTTGCACTCAGACAGCCATTTAAAGGACGGTGTTTACGACAGAAATCTTGCGCATCTGAGACGTGAAGGACAGTCCTTAATGGATGTGATTAATGCACGTTAATGTGGCTCTGTTACTCTGGTCCTGACCAGACACAGACTTCCAGGGCCAGAATTATTGCCTTAAGTCCTCTTGGAATTTGCCCCAAAATAGAAAACGAAGGGGAAAAGTACAGCTGTTCACAATGGGCCCATTCGTCACCATTTGCCTGTGAAACCTTAGAGTAAATGTAACGTCTGGCCAACTGACTGGTGCTGGACAGCATCACGGAGAGCAATCATGTGTCCCACTGTATGTGTGATGGGGGGGGGTGGTAGCTATGGGCCAATTGATGCACAAAATGGAGGTTCATATTTATATATTTATATATATTTATATATAAATATTATAAACGGCAAAAATTAGGTAAAAGTATGGCTTATACTCTGAGCTGTTTGCACATGTTTTGTCATTGTAATTGTGTCTCTAAACCAGAGGATATTTACAAATAAACAGCTGGAGAATGTGTAAGTTGTAAATCTGATCTACACGCTAAGTCTCTAGGCTGGGTGGGGGGGGGAGTCTGCGATAGGAATGGGAACACTAGCGGCTGCCTGGGGGGGGGGGTGTATTACTTCTTGAACATGTCCTGCAGCGGCCCGGGGAGGTATTTCATGACCGAGTCCATAATGCTTTCCTCTTCCTCCTCGGCGTCTCCGCAGCCCTTGGGGACGGCCTGCTTGGGCCGGGTCAGGCTCCCCTCTGTGGGCTCCATGACCGCCTGGGCTTCTGCCTCGGCCTCCTCCCGCTTCTTGATGCCGTACTGGAAGGAGAGGCGTAGTCACACACCTCTGCCACACCGGCCCCTCTGGGCCATACTTCACAGCAGAGCCTAGTAGTTCCCTTAGCTTCCAGGGTGTATATGGGGGCGGGGCTACCAGCTGAAAGCTGATTGGTCACAGGAGTGCCCCACCCATGTCACTCACCAATTCAAAACATTTCATTGGCAAATGATAAGGTTGGCCCCTCTTTATGAATTAATGGCCCCCGTACGCCCCCTTCACCTTGAGTCACCCTTGTTTATTTTAGGAAGGGCTGTTTATGTGAATATGACCATTGCCAGGGCCGCGCAACATTTTTATAGCCTCAGATATTTATTCTTTTGCCCCAAACCAGCAGGTCAGAAGGCACCCAGGGGGGTGAATCAAAAACCTAGAAACCTTAGGAGGAATAAGAACATAACTCATCTCCATCACTCTTGAAGTTTACGATCTATCACCACATCGTTCACTGATGCTGTGTTGCTCGTGACTCATTCCTTTAAATCGCCTTTTACATGGTGGTTTCCTAATAACTCGCTACAGGCCCTGTTAACACGTATGCCCAGTACTGAGCGACCGAGGTTTGTAATGGATGTTCTGTGGCAGTCTGTTCTGGTTCAGACTATAAAGGGAGGTCTGTGCTAATGATAATAAGCATTTGGCATGAACACACAGTCACCACCGTGTGTTTATATGTAACTCTGAGTACGTAAATAGCGGACACACCCCTACCATTGAGTCCCAGCAAACTAACATTTCTTTCACTCTTTTCAGTGTTCTTCTCACTGTCGCGCACAGAAAATGCCACATAATACTTCACCATTTTGTTGAATGTAAACCTTACACAGACGAGGAGAAACACTTCACAGAATTGACTGTAAATCTCACCATATGATGCACCTTAAAAATAAGCCATGGTATTTAGTCTTGACACTGTGGCATGGGCCTTCATGCCTTGTTGACAGATATAAACACATAGTGCATAGTATCATTATTGCACATTAATCCTAATAGCTCGATAAATGAATACACAGCCCACAAGGGGTCATATTCATGTCCAAATCTGACATCTACGAATTCTTTAAATATCCTGATGTAGTGTTGCCCTTGTCCTATTGCATGCACATCATTTTCCCTTATTTTGAGCTCCTGTCAACTATCTTAAATTACAGTATCCAATAGCGCCAGTGTTCCTAGGTTACCCACATGTCTGGTGGCATTTTCACCACGTTATAAATAAAGTTTTATGTACAAAGTAAGACATGCAAGGGAGGCTGACTTAACTTATGGCAAAAATGTGGAATATTAAGGATTCTCAACCATTGTGGGTGACAAAAAAAATGAACAGCGAGGCAGATATGTTTTAAAACTTATACTCTGTGACAGAATGAGGCTTTCTTTAATGGTACGGCAGTCACATCCGTCACAATTCATCTAAACAGTGTCTATCACCTAAATCGCTCCACTTCCAAAATGGTCTCCTTGGAAATCAGCTGACTTCTATGTGTTTTATTCAAGGTGACCTACATAATTTAAGTAACTCTCGTAAGACCTAGTTCAGGTGTTAAACACTTATTTTTAAAAGTGGTTTTGCGTAGCTTAACCTCACTGTAATTATATTTTTGTTCAATTATGGAGAATGTTAAATTATACAGTATATCTGGCTAAAGTCTTGAGTTGAGGCAAAAGTGTGAGTCTGTTCTAAATGGAGGTTCAGCGACAAATGGGCTTCGAGACGTCCGGTGATTTTTCTTTGGCCTGGTTCTGTCAGGACCGCTTGTTAAACTCATTGTGACCGTTTCAGTCACCTTAACTCACACACTTCACAAGTTTTATATTCTGAAGTGGTCGGTGGACATTCTATACAGTCTTTCTTTTCACCTTTTTCAATGTTTTTTTTTTTAATTAGCTCTTTTGGGTGGTCAGTTTTATTCACTTTATTGGTAATACTCAATTTATATGGTCTGCTTGCAGAGTATTTGTAACATTTCAACATGTAACTTAGTTGAGATTCATTCAGCTGTTTCTCTGTATCTGTAGATGTTTAACAGAATATGAAATATATGGATTACATGTAATGACTCATTAACATACCTACATTTTCTTAGAATAATTTATTTGAATTTGACTACTTAACCGATGTTATATTAATTCTCAACTAATGAGACTGAAATGTTACGAATACTCTGTACACCCTCTGTAGGCAGACTATCCAGATACAATGCTACCATTTCATTCATTCATGTGACACTTTTATCCAAAGTAATTTGCACTAGTGCAGTGTTTCCCAACCTGGCCCCTGGCCCCAAAGATGCTCCAGGTTTTTGCTCCCCCCCAGACAGTACATGAGTCCCCTAGGACCAGATTAGGAAACACTCCACTAGAGGGAAGGGTTCAATCCATGCATGCTCTTTGGGATTTGAACCCACAACCTTTACATCGGTATCCATCAAACTGCCAGTCACTTCCTCACCTTATCCCTAATACCCTGCCGTATGGTTTCTCGTTCCGCCTCCATCTTCGCGTACTTGGCCTTCCGCTCCTCCTCCTGCTGCCTCAGCGCCTCCTGCCGCTCCTCCTCCTTCTCCTTCTCTGCCTCTGGGTCCTTGTCCTCCTCACCCCCCAGCATCTTGCCCATGTCCTTGGTGGCCCCTGAGCAGGACAGGCAAAGGTGTCACTGCGTGTGCGAGGCGGAACCGAATGCCCCAAGACGGCGGACACAGGTGTGAAAATCCATGCCATTGGTTCACGGAGTATTTGAATCGGACTGTAATTGGCTGGTGTGTTGTCTTATACGGATGTTGGTCGTTATGGAATTTCCTGTGACAGGAATTGGTTTTCTTCATATTACTCTGATTGGTTCCTGGGATAGTCCATGTGACTGAGGAAAGTCAGCATGGGGCATAATGAGGTATAATTCGTTTAAGAATTGTGTCACGATCAGCCCTGAATATAACATTATTCCACACTCAAGCAGGGCACTATTTAACCAAATATCTTCCAGTACATTGACCTTGTTTTACTTTGACATAATTGATAATTATCATTGAAATGAAGGTTACCACCTTTTCTGTAAGAGTGCAGACTGTGAGGAATGTAGATACTGATGTAAAACCAAAAATTATTAGTAGAATAGTATTTTTCAGTAGTAATACAGTTAGCAAAAATCAATCAGGTTTGGCTGTGATGCTTCTGCTAGCACCAGTGATGCAGGTCCAGCAGACGTAATGCAATGTGCTCAAATTACTGCAGTACTGCGCGTCCCCTTAAGAACAGCTTTCTTCTTAATTAGTTTTCTGCCTCTCGTAGCTATTTAATTGATTTACTTCTCATCCAAGCCACAGTAAATCAAAATGCCTGGAAAACAAATGGATAATCTGGCCATTAACGTTGCGGCAGAGAAACGCCACGAGCCATCGATCATTTGGGCTGAAAGACTTGGGCATCTCTGTCCAATCATGTTGCAAAACTCATCTTGAATTTCAGCATATCAGGCTGCTGTTTAATGCAGACTAACCTATGAATCCGTTCTCCCAATTATAAAAAATCCAGTCAAATACTAATGACCAACACAGCTCAAGATTAGATACTTAATTATTCTTTTTCCTTTATGAATACTGTGGAGAGTATTAAATAAAATCAATTCCCTGCCACTAATTATTGACTGAAGCCATTTGAGAATACCACAAATACATTGATTAGCAGTCTTAACAAATTATGCATGGATGATATATGAGTCAATATTGGAATTATCAAGTGAATGATTCTTTGGTTTGCATAATTAAAGAGGTTTGGGGGCAACCGATTATTATCAGAATTATAAATGTAATTGCTTGGAGTTGAAAACACGCCACCAACAAAAACAGAGAATGGCTACTTTTGAATGGATGAAGTTGCTGGCCTCCTTAATAATAATAATTCATTTTCATGCACGGCACAGTGGTTGGTTATCCTCGGCATTTGCAGTCAGTAGCGAGAGACACTGAGGACGTGTCGGAAGACACAGGCGTCTGAAATCTGCATCTGCTCTGTTTGTGCTCGTATCCGAGTGCTAAGTGTGGGGGCAGGTATCCGCTGAGGAACCGGCACCAGAGAGTGACGACTCATTCTCAAGCCCACCAGCCAAGAAGGGTGGAAGCCACAAGAACATGACGGACAAGGAAGGTCTGCAGGAATAGTGGCTTAGGTCGTACACCACCACCGGGCTGAGCCAGCTGTACATACACCACCACCGGGCTGAGCCAGCTGTACATACACCACCACCGGGCTGAACCAGCTGTACATACACCACCACCGGGCCGAGCCAGCTGTACATACACCACCACCGGGCTGAGCCAGCTGTACATACACCACCACCGGGCCGAACCAGCTGTACATACACCACCACCGGGCCGAGCCAGCTGTACATACACCACCACCGGGCTGAACCAGCTGTACATATACCACCGGGCTGAACCAGCTGTACCACACAACACGCATCACATCCTGCCTGCACCTATCGCTGTCTGTCTGAATGCTGCCCTGCATCATTTCAGCCAGCCTGCACCCCCCCCCCTCTATGGTCCTGCAAAGTGTGCTCCCCTGTTAATTGTGCTGATACCGTACCACAAGGGAGTGGGCTATATTAGGACCTCCTCAAAGATCCTGCCTGAGCTTGCTGCTTGCAGTGTTTCTG
>JAODJW010000050.1:5850361-5861411 GCA_026777045.1 Hyperopisus bebe
GGGGGAAACATGATTATTGGGGGGGTTGTATTAGCTGGTTTTGATTTATTGGGGGGCTACAACCCCCCCATCCCCCCCCATAATTTACACCCATGGTCAGTGAGACCAACGCGGCTGGATAACTGGGCAGCCGACCCTCCCGGAACATTCTGCTTACACCCCAACTTTGTGCTCATGGACCTTTCACCTCTTAAAATAAATCGTTGGATGGTAATTGAATATCGAGCCCCTGCTTACCCCACTCAGTAGCACAAACATAAACACAGAAGGTAATTTCCCATGGACAGAGTTTGGTTCGTTACTGTGTGGATCTACCGTATCATCACTGACGTTACGTGATTGTCAGCGTTGTATATAGACGATAGTCAGAAAAACCTTTCCAGGCAGCACAGGGCACCAGGCAGCCAGGATAGGGCAACATGAGCCAGGATAGGGCAGCATAGGGCACTGGGCAACATGAGCCAGGATAGGGCAACATGAGCCAGGATAGGGCAACATAAGGCAGCATAGAGCAGCATAGGGCACTGGGCAGTATAGGGCAATATAAGGCAGCATATGGCACCGGGCAACATAAGGCAGCATAGGGCACTGGGCAGTATAGGGCACCGGGCAACATAAGGCAGGATAGGGCAACATAAGGCAGGATAGAGCGGTATAGGGCGCTGGGCAGTATGGGGCAATATAAGGCAGCATAGAGCAGCACAGGGCAACATAAGCTGGCATAGGGCACTAGGCAGCATAGGGCAGCATAGAGCACCATAAGGCACTGGGCAGCATAGGGCAATGATACAAATTGTTTTGAGACAAAACATAACACAAATTAGATCACAATATAAAGAAAACAGGAGAAAAATGCTGCTGGCCAACCAAAACGTTACCATGAGTTTATTGTTTATTCTTTCCCTCTGCGCTGTCCATCCTTTATTTATTCCATGATTCCTGACGTCTGCCGGGTCCTGGCAAGGAGGCAGGACCACAAAAAAGGGTTCGCGCTACTTGAAGTTTCTATCGAGCTCTATCTAGGTCACCGACAAAGTTCCACATTTTTCTGACTCAACGTTAAAGCCTTAAGCTGAAATTTACTGTTTGTGGTGAGAATAACTCGCTATAAAACTAAACAAATTAAAGGCAATGTGTCTGATTGTCGTTTATTGCAGGATTTTGCTATTTATTTTTAATGAGGATCTATTGTATTTTATACCTCATAATGTTACAGACAGGAAAATGTAATTGTATAAATTGTATAAAGGAACTATAAACTTCAAGGTCAATTTGTGGTGATAAACCCTCCCCAGGGAGCCTTTAATTCCTTTTAGCTCGGACGTTAACATAAACCAGGAGCATTTGAAAGGTAATTGAAATACATCTAACCAGCTTCTGAAATTCAGCCTCTCCCTGGGCTACAATGGGCTACCTATCGCAGGGTGAAAATATCGTACAGCGAAAATGCATTTTAATACAGTACACCTAAGCTAACAAACATCACAGCCTAGCCTAGCCCACTTTAAACATGCTTATAACACTTACATTGTTAAATCATTAACACAAAGCCTAAATTATTATAAATTGTTGAATATGTCATCTCATTTCTTGAATAATGTGCTGAAAGTGGAAAACATTTACGCATCGTAAAGCTGAAATATCGTAATGGGGGCCATCGTCAGGGGAGCATCTGTATTTAAATATCTGTACGGCAGACTTGTATTTGTATTTTTGCCTTTTTTATTTCTCAGTTGTAATTGATTTTGCATTCTGTAAATAGTCAGCATGTCCCATAGATCTCACTTCCTATAAGTGCTGGATTTTACTGAAGAGAAGTTTCAGGCAGCATAGGGCACCGGGCAACATAAGGCAGGATAGGGCAACATAAGGCAGTGCATTTTTACAGTAGAGGTGTCATTGCTCATTTTGGGAGCGATGCCTCAAAAGAAAAGAAACAAACTGTCGATTTGACACCATAAATACGTAGCATGAAAAACAAACACCCACCTAGTGGTTTAACGTCATGAAATGGTCCAAATGATACGAATTACTCGAATCCTTTACATGGTGGCGTGTATTTCTAAAAGCTATGTATTATTATACTTTGAGCTCTTTTATCACCTATGATGGCTATTAGCACAAGCTGAAGCTCTCGGGTTAACGGACGACTGAGTAGAAAAAGGGAATTTCAGCATGGCACAGGACCTGTTTGCGCTGTCGATTCTTAGCCACCCTCTTTCTTTCTGTGCGCCTCCTCCTGCCCTTTCCTTTGCTTTTTCTCAGGATCTCTACTTTCTCCATGTCCTGGTAATAGTGGTTCCCCACATCGATCTTCTTTAGCTTTTAGTCCCACTGCTTGTCTGTGCTACACATCTCTGCTTTAGTTCTGCTTATAAACTATTTAGAATCATCATCTCCAAACAGGGAGACTGGAATGTCAGTGAACCTTTCAATCTGTGTCTGTCCTAACAAATAAAACTGCGCATAAAGTCAAAAAGAACCAGAGGTGGAAGTTCAGGTCAACAAAGTACAAATCCAGACCAAGGTTTTATTTCAACCAACCGGCTGCATACTCTGTGACTGTGACTCAGCTGGTTGGTTGAAACAAAGCCTTGGTTTGGATTTGTACTATCTGGATCTGAACTTCCACCTCTGCAAAGAACCACAGAAGGGATTTGCAGACTTCTCCAAGGGCAGTGGTCTGGTTTCAGCGTTGGTATACCTCCACATTTCCACTTTTCAGTCTGGTTTCGTTTTGGCAGACATGAACACAGTAATTGCACTCGGGTGCAGACCACAACAACCACACCAAGACCCAAGAGAGGACGCATCTCAGTCCGGTCCCGAATGAACTCTTGGAGCGGTTTGTTTGCGGTAAGAACGTGATCTGCCCTCAATCTGACCAAAGTGCCAGGTGCACTCTGTGAGTCTTCACTAAATGGCTCCCGTAGTCAGGTGTGCTTTGCATTCTGGGATGTGGCAGAGTAGTGCAGCCTGGCATATTGCCCAGATAATTACCACGGCAGTGAACAAATGCCATCGTTGTCATTGCTCCATGTAGAACCGCACAGAAATATGCAAAAGCCCAGATCACAGGACATTCTTCCTGTATTTACTTTCTTGCTCCCGCCACAAACACATCTGACCAATAAGCAGAACAAACTAAAGACGTTTTATGAATTAATGGACACCTGTTATGCTTTTCCCTTCTCTTTGGTATGTTATATAGCTTTATGTGCATATAAACAGTCTACAAAGTCTTAAGACCCAAAGTACACGCCAAAGGGAGTAACTCTCACCACAGAAACCTCTCCTCCCTAATCTGGCTGAAACACCTCATTGGAATTTAACTTCCGTGACATGGTGAGGTCACCTCATAACACAATCCTTATTGGCTGCCTACCTGCAAGGACCTCCCTACAGACTGCAAGTCAGGGGCAGAACCTCTAGGGCAAGCTGATCAATCAGAGCACATTTGGGCTCATCGGGGGTGGGGCTTAAAGCCAGACAGAGTTGTATAGACAGAGTGAATTAAGATGTACAGTATGAGAATATTTATACGGTTTTGGAACACTGAAGCATTTAAATCTATTTTAGTAAACCCCAAAAATAAAAATATGAACAGTGAAAAGGGCCATAATTAGGCCCCTCATAGGCCAGTAGAGCCAAAGGACTACCTACTGTTACATGGTGAAACTTGAAAACATACAGCAACAAAGAATACCTATGAGAAAACACGTTGATTTTCATAATTTATTTCCACATCTGCCTTCTGGTGCACTTACTCAGCGTAATAAAAAACACATGCAATGATTGGCTAATGCATCATGTGACCCTAAAGATAATCTCACAGACCAATGGCTTTTCAGCCTACTGATCCATATTGTTACATTTAGTGAAACGCACCATTCAGTTGTCAAACAAAGAAATGCCACAAAATAACCAACTTCTTTAGGTCCCCAAACACCAAAAAGAGGGGCAGAGGAAACTACCATCATCCAAGTCGATGAAGAGTCCAGTGCAGAAGCTCTACCAGCGATGTAAGACCCCGTCGCTGCTGTCGCTGCTCCAGCGAGTCAGCGCTCCTCCCAAAGGGACTCTGATAGCCCAGCAGAAGATGCTGCCAACATCTCTTAAAGTCCTATCAAGCGGACGACACTGCTGTGCTCCAAGCTGCCATGAAGGTACTGGGAGAAGAGACTGCTAAAGGAACTGGGCTGTTCATCCTCATTGGTTCAAAGAATACAGGTGGTTAACTTTGTGTCAAACATGATCAGAACTTTCTGCACACAATGGGCGATGAAAAGACTGGGCTCTGCTTTAAGCAAAACCAGCGAAAATGCACTTTCTATGTTTAGGTTCCAAAATCGGAAAAGCAGTGTAAATTCTTTTGTCCGAGTTGGATGTCTTAGCAGTCGCTAATGACTTTATCCAGCACAATGAGAGGAGGAGGAAATTCCTTGGAAATCTAACAGTATATAATGAATAAATTATGAATATACTGTGACATAAGCAGGTCTATGGCCTATGTTGTGTGCGCGTTTGGGGATGGTGACATCATTTGTGTGAGGAGTGACATCATGCTTGGCCCGACCATACAAGGTGTGTTCCACGAGTATTGGGCCCCTTTAACATGAGTATCTTTTTAGGTCAGTTATGTTTGGTGATACCCAAACACAATATGAACCTCTTACAAGGCTGGAAATGGGACTCGTCTGATGTTTGCGGGTCTTTCTGCTGCATGACCAGGAAGACGGCACCTTAAATTGTACTCTGGACCAATTAAGGAACATAAAACTGTCTCTCTCTTAGCTAATGACACTTGGGTCTATGGGACATGATAACTATGCAACACAGAGCACATACCTGTGTTTTGTAGACCAAACCCGCAGTAATCGCTACAAAGGGGGACTTTCCTTTTTCTCTTTAGCTCAGTATTAAACGTGGTCACTTGATATCCCACAAAAATAAGGGCAAATGAATGGTAAAATACTTTTACACATGTAGTGCTGTATAACTTACGTTATCCCGAATGTATAAACAGAAGCAAGAGTAAGTAAAGGCTAAACTTCGAATGTTAGCTTTTGAAGCGATAATCGAGAAGTGATAAGAATTGGAGCTGCTTTCCTATTTATTTGCGCGGAAGCCAGACTCGGCGTTGTGCTTCACCGGTGGATCCGCTCGCCGCGCCGCCCTGCCCGGCTTCCCCGGTGCCGCTTCCCCGGGACGGCTCGTCTCATCCCGCAAGAGTCTGTCTGCAGTGATTAAAGTTTAAATTACAATAATTATGAGCGAGCTGAAGCAAACGCCAGGCGGAAAGAATCGCAGTTCTGACGGCTAATCAGCGCTTTATTTTTAATTATCTTATAATTATTTGTGTGGAAAATATGAGATATGGCCCCCCGACTTGGCGTAAACACCAAACCGATTTATGTAGAATTGGCAGGTAATATGATCGCAATTAATCAAACTTAAAAAATGAAGTCTGAGCATAGGTTACCAGTAATTAATAGTGACTATGCGCATACATGTTAAATTCGTAGCGACAGAAGGAGCTGAAGTCATTTGGTCCTGGCACGGTTACAGCAGCCCCCTCTGAAACATCCTCTTACCCCGCAGTGGCCAGCAAATGGATTTTAGAGGTTTTATCTGGGCTTGGATTCGTACCCTATGAAGTGTGACCGTGTTATCATAGGAAGGGGCCGGGTGGGGCGCATGCGGGGACACGCGCATGCGCGGTGCTGCTTCCTGTCCCTGGGCACGCAGCCTTGACTCCTATGCTCGCGGGAGGAAGGTGTCTGCATGAAGTCACTGCCCGCCGAATCTGGCCGAGGGAAATTGATCTTTTGATGAGCTCTTGGTGTGACTAAAGAATTTATGGGCATCCCTGATAGTGCAGGGTAATAAAACACTATGGGGCGCAGGCAGTTCCCTTGTCTGTTGTTCATAGGATATGACATATATGAATAATTTCCTGCTCCCCTTCGAGGAAGCCGAATTGAACAGAATATATGAATGAGAAAAACGTAGCCATTGTGCTAAACTCCTTTGACGATTTGTCATGCATAGTTCTCATTGGCCGCAACACTTTGACATTGTTCATGGGCACCAGAAGTGGGTGTGACATTATATAACAACCTGCCCTTCACGATAGTCACCCATGGTGCTGTTTCATCCATCTCTCCATCGGCGCTGTTTTAGTACTGGGTCATGGTGCAGTGCCTTTCTAAGGAAGGAATAATGTCAGCACCGAGATCATTTCCAGCCAGTGTGACCAGCTCTGTTATTACCCGTGCACTGAAATAAATAGCCCGTTGAAGAAAGTCAGGTCTATCCATCTTCTGTACTGCTTAGGGTCACGGTGAGCCGGGAGTCTGTCCCAGAATGCAGTGGGCTTGAGAGGGAGGACTCCCTGGATGAGATGCCAGTCTCACACGGTCTATAGGCATCATTTCACTTACACACATTGGACTGCAGGAGGAATAGGGGACGAACATGGAATCTACACACAAATTTCAGGATTCAAACCCATAACCCCATAACCCTAGAACTAATATAAAGCAGTGAAATATTGTTCATTCTCTGCTGAACCCACTTACATGGATTATTTATTGTTGACAAAGTAAATCTGTAGTATTTACTTGGCTGAAAATGGCAGGATGATGCCGCTATTTATATCGTAGTTTCGGAGTCAGTCTCAGTCCCTTCCTGGGGGAGATCATCTCTCTGTGTAAGGATGCCAGAGATGAGTCTGTGTCTGTCAAAGGTTTGACGCTTCATACATGGGAGGCTGGGGGACAGCCAGAGTTCCTGCTGGTTGGTTGACCTCTTATGATCCTCTGCTCCTTCAAGAAACACCTCAGGGTCCATCTGGTCCAAGGATCCCTCTACTAGCCTGTGCGGCACCTATCAGAATCAGAATTCTTATTGTGTCATGACTAAGGCCGGTGAAAGTAGTTGTCTTATTAGGTTTTTGCTTTGTTAGAAGTTGTTGAGTATTTCCTGCTCTAATATCTCTTACACTTGTACCTGGGCAGTCACTAGAAGCTCAGTCTAACCACAGTCACGCCCAATCGGCTCTTTGACAGCATTGATGTTTGTAATGTGCTATTTTCCTTACTTGTATGTGACTTTGGACAAAACCATCTGCTAGAAATACATGAAAATGTTTTGTGATCTATATTTTGCAGTGGAAATTTGAAATCTCATTCTCTGGAAGCGGTAAAGGCCTGTCAGCGCCTTCTTCTTGGAGTGTTTGTTTGGTTTCCCGCTTGAGGACCGACGCGCTAGCAGAGGGGAGTTGGAGCGTGACGGTGCCGTCTGCGAGCCAAAGTGGGCGTCGCCCACAGGGGCTCGGGTTTCCCGGACGGCGCCCCGAGAGCGGCATGCTTTGTGCTGCCTTAGCGGGAGTCGCTAGGCTGCGAGGGCAGAATCGCTCATGTCGCGTGACCCCGGAGGACCGGCGGCCGGAGCCAGGAAGCGGTGGGGCCGGCCCGGTTTAATTGTGCCCGCTCGGCCTGAAACTGGCAGAATACCGGCCCAGAGGCTTTCTTACTGAGAACAGGGTGAACCCCTGATGTTTAGTCTGGGTTGGCGGCGAAATCCGTTATGCCTACTGGGAAGGACTGAGATCGCTTGCTTACTGACACAGCTGCGTGCGGCTCTGTGAGAACACACTGATGCCGTATAGGGAATATTCATTCTTATATAACGTCATACTGCAGGTATATTATTCAGCAGATTTCAAGCTGTGAACTGGGATATGAAATGTGTTCTGCTACTACAACAGTAGGAAATGCTTTTTTTTAGACCACTTTGTTTCGGATGCGACACTTGACATTTTATTGCACTTTGTCACTTAACATTATTCATAGGTAAGTCTAACATCCAATAAGTCATTGACACACCAACAGAAACAGCACTGCTCTGCTGTCAGAGACTGAGCTATTTTGATATCATCTTTTATCTGGGTTTACAAACAGGCCACCTGATTTCATTTATCCTTCAGGAAATGGGAAGATAAGTGTGCACCAGGTCATGATTCCGAGGTCACACAACCGGGGAAACTGAAAGCACCTCTTAGCTCAAACAAAACCTGACTTAAGAAAATCAAAAAATGAGGATGAGGACCCTTTAGGAAACCAAGCTCAAAACAATGCAAAAAATGTTCAGAAAAGTGCCCAACTCGCAGAACTGGAACAGGACGATCCCAGTGAAGATGTCCTCACGCCTTGCAAATTCACCCAGTTTCCAAACTTGAAGCATTGAACCGGTTATCATATTTTGCCAAAAATAACCAAATCCCAGTGCCTTGCTCCTTGATTATATCATCCCGGCTGTAATATGCTTTCTGTATTCTTTTAGTCATTTTTCAGTGAAATGGTGCCCAGTTACAGTTTGTCACATCCCCCTCCCTCCAAGGTACATGTCTGACCTCCCGTGGTCATTTTTTCTGTGATGCTTGGTCCCGATGGATCTTCTACTCCCAAAGGTGACATCAAGTGAGTCTTTGTCTTCTGAGTCACGGAAGTTTCTAGGCCTTGGGCTCCCAGAGGAGCACAGGCGGTTGGGCGTTTTGTTCCGAGCGCTGACACCGGGAAAACAACAACAAAACAGAGACAGATTGACAGCTGGTAATTAACCATCCCATTTGTAATGCTACAGGCAGCGTAAGGTGTCAGTGATGAAGACTTTGTTTGCACTGGGGTCTAATTATAACCAGCAAGAAAGGAGGCACACAGGAAACTTTCCGTAAATTTCTCAAACTTTCCAGACCAGGCGTACAAGTGGTATGACTGAAATTTCCCACGATGCACCTCTCTCTGTCTGTTCTATTTGCCCAAAGAGAAACACTTGGCAATCTGTCAAACGTCACTGTAACAGAGTCTTAGACGGGAGATTATGTAACACATCTGGAGAAAAAAAAGTCAAATGTTAATGAAATGTCAACTTTCCTGCTGAGGGGCTGAGATTTATGTCCTTTTATTGTCCTCCACGTCTGACAGCAATTTGTTGATCCACCGGTATGACACATCACTAACTCATTCAGGTATTGTGTGCTGTTGTATTATGGTAGTTAATAATGTAATATTATGGTATATTGGCACCTAAATAAGTTAGCAAAGGTATAATTAGTAGAACTGTGAAGATGAGGTGAATACTGCATAATACACAATTTGAATGGCAAGAGTTGTGAGTGCAGCTCAAATTCAATTATTATCATGCACAGGGATAATAGTGACTGATATGTGGGTAGCATTTGCTGTCCTTAGTGTTTGCAAACAGACATCAAACCGAATCACCAATATTTCATTCAAGTTGTATAATATGTCATGAAGTACGTCATCATATCATCGACATCGAGGATCTTGGCCAGTTCGGCACCCCGTCCCTAAAATGCAGGCAGTCTCATTTACCTGCAATGATAATGACAGTGATTGTAACACTAATTTCATATGCCCAAGAAAGCAGTTACAACAAAATGAGATTGTAAAAGTAAAATAGCGACAAGGTTAAGCAGGCAGTAAAGTGATACAGAAGCTAGTGAAGGAATCGAGGAGTGAACATTTGGTGACTCATCCGAGTGGGATGAAAGGACACCCCCCCCAAATAAATGATAAATTCTTTTATTTGCCCAAGTACCTCAGACGCCCTCTCTTTGCCTGCCCCATCTCACTCTCCATAGCTTCACAGACCGGGATCGATGAACATGTGGCCCCCCCTAGTGCTGGAGGTTAAGGGTCTCGCTCCAGGGCCTGCTCTGGCTGGGGCTGGAACCAGCAAACTTCTGATCAGAGGTACAGACTGAGCCCACTGACCCTCTCATCACCTGCACCGGAATTTTCTTCGGCAAAGACTAGCCAGCAAACCCTGCCGTGTGTCACCTCATTTAGCTTTGTTTTCTGTCCGCTTGCGGGCATGTCTGAGCAACCCTTTTCTTGGACACATTAAGTCCTTACATTGCTAATCACCCCCTCCTGTTTTTTTTTTGGGGGGGGGGGGGGTTGAGACAGGATAATTGACTGAATTAAGTTGATGGAGACTTGAGAAGCGTCTCTTTCGATCAGCGTGATTGGAGACAGATAATCATCCGTGGGTTTATTTTCCATCTAGAGAAATTAGTTACTGTCACTCCATGGCTGCAGTGTGGGGCCTGGTGTATGCACACGCGCGCTCTGCTGCTGTCTGTGTGTGCGTGTGTGTGTGTGTGTGTGTGTGTGTGTAGGAGGGTTACACGTCCTGTTCAGCTGTAAGCCCGGCTAAGATGATGAAAGCCACTTCAGCAAACTTAAACAGCACATCTCCAACTCTTGCTGGGTTTTCATCAACTTTTGAACCTGCCTTTCCATTTATTAAGTGAGAGTTTATTAATCTCAACAGCTGGAAATAAATATCGATATGTCCTTGTGGGCCAGTGTGCGAGTTAGGGCTTGTGAACGGAAGGTTATTGGTTCGAATTCCATAGCTAGTCGAGTTGCACATCACTGCTGGGCGAGTAAGCAAGCACCCGAACTCTGATTAGCACTGGCACTGACTGACTCTGCTTTTAAAGCAACAAGTATAACGTTTTGAGTCATTAGTTTAATTTCATTGTCTTTATTCAGTTTTAGGACTTGAGAATCGATTACGTTTTAGGTCATGTTTATTCACAAATAGCGAAAAATTCTAAAGGGTTTACAAACTTCCCAGTACCACAGTGTGACGCTTTTTATAAGTGAGTAAAAGCTAGCATTGTGCTTTTTTAGCGATGCGCACCGTCGTGTCCGGAAGGGGGACGTGTGTTTGCCGGTGATGGACAGAGATCTTGGCTGGTTCAGACCGTCAAACAGGAGCCCCAGAGCCGTTTAGAGGTAATTCCGGATTCCCTGACAGCACCACCGCCGCAGCCGTGTGTCTAGGCACCGCTGAGGTGGATGTAGAGATCGCTCACGCGGTCCTTTATTCTGAGCTGCCATCGGCGGCATGGGGAGACCCCTCCCCACCGCTAAAGCGCAGAAATGTTAAACACCTCGCTGCCTTCAGGCTGCACGCGGGTCTCCTGCAGGTGGGGGTGGGGGGGGGGGGGGCG
>JAODJW010000050.1:5863972-5874196 GCA_026777045.1 Hyperopisus bebe
GAGGGGGATGTTCCCCGCCCCTAGTGGGGCACTTATCACAAAGTTTACATGCCACCCCCGGTTTTACAGTTTGCTGCAGTTGACGACCCCAAGAGAATTTCAGTCAGCCTGCCAGCACTGTGTGTTGGGATTTGCGTACAAGGGGACCTGATCTGCATATCTGATGCATTTCCATCCAGATGGGAAGAGAGATGAAAGATGTTCCGACCCACATGACCAGCCCGCGCTTCTCGGTCGATATCAGATGTGCTGACAGCTGGTTTTTCTGGAGACGGAGCCAGCGGGCTGGGGGTGGGCGCCGCCCCTGGGAGGTGCCTTAGCAGAGCACCAGATGAGGTACAGAGCAGGAGGTGCAGCCCTGGGGGCCACCAATGGGGGAGCAGAGGTCGCCAGAGGGGGTGTGAGTCCCGGTGAGTCAGCAGGTTCAGCAGCCGGACAGGGCTTGCTTTTTAATTAGCAGCGTGTTATGCAAATGAGCCCCCCCCCCCCCAAATCAGGACACAAACACCGGCGGCTCACCCTGAATCAAGCCAGAATATTAATTGAAATTCTCCTGCAGACAGGACTTGGACTAATTTCTGAGACGTGTGAACGTGAGGATATTTGTTAATCTCGTCGACTGCGTGTCCGCCAGGTCATGTGGGATCGTGGCAGTGGGATGTCATAGGTACGCCTCCTCACATAGCTGTATAAAAATTCCTTTTTTTATTTTTTAGTTCCCCTTTTGCCAAGGGTGATTCTAGGACTTTTTTTTAAGGTGGGGCAATATTTATATAGAGACTGCTAACCTTATCGTCAGCCAATGATTTGATTGGAATCAGTGAGTGACAGGAGATAAGGCACTCCAGGGGCCAATCAGATTTCAGCTGGAGCCAGTGCCCTTTGTGGCCCCGCCCCTGTGTAAGTCTGGCCATTTCGGGATAGACAATCTGGTAGTTATGAGCTTGACCAGGTTCAGACAATTATAATATTTTGTGGTTGCACCCTGGAGAAGCTAAACAAGCCAGTGATGCTTCCTGCGTCTATGTCCTGCTCACAGTTAATTAGGCATCAGGGTCTAATCATGTAATAATTATTTAGCTTTCATGGGCCACAAACAACCACAAGAGAGTTTCAGAATCCCTCACTTCTGAAATAACAGAAGTCCAGTTTTGTTTCGTGATGATATTTACCCTGTGTTGTCTTCTACCCAAATGAGCGTTCATTCCTCCAGATTCTGGAGGGCTTCCCCGTTCATCAAACCTGGGGGCTTCGAGACCCCATCACAAATCCAGCAGCATCTGAATTCTGCTCTCCCGTTTTTGTCCACATTTCCAGGTACAGATACGTCTCCTATGGACAGAGAGAGCGAGAAAGGTGCCAACATGGTGACGTCCACGATTGAGGCTCCACGAGGCTCTCGCTTCTTTTGGTAAGTGTACCGTCGTCATGGCAATAAACAGCAAAGCCCTTGATTTGATGTCAAACCTACAATCCATCATCCAAGCACATCCCACTAAGGGTCACGGGGGGCCCTGGAGTTGATCCCAGGCTGGGGGTCACCCAGGACAGGCAGCCAGTCCATCACACAGCACACAGGAAATTTGGAATGCATGTCTTTGGGCAGTGGAAGAAAACCTGTACCACAGATAGAACATGCAAATCCAACAGACGCCACAGAGGTGAGATTCGAACCGCCAACCCTAGAGGTCTGAGCCATCATGCCACCTCAGTAACAATACCCTCTTCATTTTCTAAGAAGTGCAGGCACATTGGACTGCTTCTCACTGCTGAGCCCAGCTCACTCTCCATCACGTGGGGGGCACAGAGCTAACGTGCAGTGCCCCTGGAGCTGTGGGGTAAGGGCCTCGATCCTGGTCCCACAGGCACGTCACTGTTCTGCTGAGGCTGGGACTTGAACCGACGAGCTTCAGCCCACTGAGCCACTGACCACACAAAAATGGGGCATGTTTAATCCTCAAAATTATCATGAGTGAGCTAAGCTTTTTTGATATGATTTTAAAAGGAATGCACGCAAAAGACAGAGCTGTTCAACAAAACTGTAAATGAAACCTCAAGTAAGAGATTATTTACTCCTTGCTTGCAATGGCATCCGCTTAATAGCTTAAATCTTAATGCGCAGCAGCACATAATGCCCGTGGGTATTTCCACGTCCGCAGCCTGGTTTTGAGCACGCCGGCCGCCGCAGGCATTCCCCCCCCCCCACCCCAGGGCGTCCGCGTAACTCATTAAAAGTGTCCAATTAAAAATGTCAGGGTGTCCCGCTTGAGTGATTTGTGCGATAATTAAAATGTTAACGTTTAAATAAATGGCCGTTACGTGCGCTCTGATGAGAAACAGCCGGAGCGCACTGACGCAGATTGATAATATACGACAGAGGTACCGTATTGCTTGTTTGTGATTTTTATTCCTCTGCATTTTTAATACTTCAAATGAGACACTGAACTGGACACCACACCAATTTACCGTGCACTGAGATACAAAATTTGAATGACTTTCATTCATGCTGTCAACTTACGATA
This sequence comes from Hyperopisus bebe, assembly GCA_026777045.1. Taxonomy (NCBI): domain Eukaryota; kingdom Metazoa; phylum Chordata; class Actinopteri; order Osteoglossiformes; family Mormyridae; genus Hyperopisus; species Hyperopisus bebe. The sequence goes on from JAODJW010000050.1 coordinate 5,866,495, forward strand.
TTAGTGTTAAGGGATCTTAACCTAAAGACACGCAAATACCTTCTGACATTAATTAAAAACTTAGCAAGATTGACATTTATTACTACTACTTGATTAACTGAGCCTGATAGGCATACTACGTGTCGTTTGGTGTATAGTACTCAGGTCAGGTCAGGTCAGGTCAGGTTGGGGAGCATGCGCTGATGCAGCACATTACTGCACCCACCACATGGTGAAACTCCTCAGGATCCCAGCCGGAGACCCCCCCAGGCAGATACATGGTCCAGTCCCACACTCCGGAAATGGCTATCCATCTGCCACAGCCAGGTGTTACGTGGGCGTCCTCTTGGCCTGGTCCAGCAACTTAGGTCCTCGGCAGTGAGGATCCTGTGAGCCGGATCACCCTCAGGGAAACGCGCCACATGGCCGTAGTGCCGTAACTGATGCTCCCTCACAATGCAGGTAATGTGCCTCGTTCAGGACTCTACTAGTAACAGCTCATTCGACACAAAGTCAAACCAGCGGTACCCATGGTTTCTCCGGACAGACACAGTACTGAAGAAATCCGAGCTTCGTCTCAGCTCACTGGATAGCATCCATGTCTCACAGCCATACAGCAAGACAGGGAGCAGCAGGACTCTAAAGACTTGGACCTTCGTCCTCTTGCAAAGATATCAGGAGCTCCACACACCTCTTTCCAGCGACCTCATGACTCCCCATACTCTCCCAATCCGTCTGCTGACTTCATAAGAGTCACCAGAGACATGAATGTCACTGCTAAGGTAAGTAAATCTCTCAGCGAGGTCAACATTATTCCCGCAGACAGACACACTACTGATGGATGTGCCTAAGAAGTCATTAAAGGCCTGGATCTTGGTTTTTATCCAGGACACCCGCAATCCCAGACACTCAGACTCCTATCTCCATCTCTCAAGAGCCCCAATCAGAGCCTTCATTTACTTTGCGAAGATCACAGCATCACCAACAAAGTCAAGATCAGTAAATCTTTCTTCACCAACAGATACCCCACAACTACTGGACCTCATGACCATGCACGCAAGCATTGAACAGAGCTGGAGCAAGAGCACTCCCCTGGTAAACTCCAGAATCAACTGGGAAGAATGCATAGGTTCTCCCTCCACTCTGCAGAGCACTCACAGTACCAGTGTACACAGGCTGGCCATGATGTCCAGCAACTTCAAGGGGAACCCATGAAGTCTCAGGATGTCCCACTGGGCAACTCGATCAAGCGAGTCAAATGTTTTAGGAAATTGACAAAGGCTGCAAACAACCTCTGCAGATATTCACACTTGCACTCGATGAGAACCCTCATTGCAAGGATATGGTCGATGGTAGACTTCTTAGGCGTAAAACCAGACTGCTCCAGTCGCTGACAGGCAAGCAAATGATCATGGATCCTGTTAAGGATGACCCTAGCAAAGACCTTACCCGGCACTGAAAGCGGTGTGATCCCCCTGTAGTTCGCACTATCTAGGCAATCACCCTTCCCTTTCCAGATAGAAACTACAAGTCCCATTTTCCAGTCAGTAGGGATGATGCGTGAATCCCAAATGGAAGCAAAGGTTGCCTGCAATGCCAGGAGGACAGCCTTACCACCAGCCTGGAGAAGTTCACCTTGGATACCAAAGATCGCTGTGGCCTTCCCTGCCCCCAGCTGATTCACCACCCATGCAATTAGATTTGGTGGTTTTGGTGGTTCTCTGAGGAACAGATTCAAATGTGCATAATTCCTCTGTAAGCAGGACATGGGTCGCTAAGTCTACCCGTCTCATTTTGGTAGTAGGGACATAGCCCCAACTTGGCAGTCATTGAAGATTGTGCCTTAGAGGGCAGCTTGTGTCACGTTGCCAGCAAAGACAGAGGCAGGGGCAGGCATTAGGCCAACCAAAGGGGTTAATTAAGGAACCAAACGGGGCAAGTAAAGAGTAGACCACATGAGGTCAAACAAATGCAGCACTAACAACTGACACAGGACTGGGAGGCACTCTTATACCTGACTAACAAGGGAGCAGACGAGAGGCAGCTGGAGGGAGTCACACTAGGGCTGAAACAAGAGGTAAGACAAATTAGTAACAGGTGTGGCTCTAATGAGCCACACTAAGTAGAAAACAAGGGGGCAGAGATGCAGGGCATGACGCTTGAAAGTCATACATTTTTCTTCTTTGGCAGGGTTCTGATTTAAGGGACAAAATGAGTGTGAGAAGTTTACAGACATCGCCCACACGGGCTAGTTGACGCAGTTCACTTAATATGATTCTTTTTTAATCCCATGGCAAATAAAAAAAGCGCATAAAAGTCAGTGTGTGACGTGGCCATAGAGGGCTGTGAGTTAAAATGCTGCCCACTGCTTTGTGTATAAACCATTTCCCAGCAAGCAGTATTTGCAGGCTCCATGATACATTGTTATTTTGGGTTTCACAGCCCAGACCTGTATTAAGAAGCCAGAAATATCTCTGCTGTGCCCCCCCCCCCCACCCCCCAGGATACTGTTGTGCTCCTGTCTGCAAGTGGGTGATGTGTGATTAACACACACCGGGTTCCTGAGTATGACTATCTAGGTATCTCCGCAAGTTAAGCTCTACCAGGGCCAAGCACAGCATAAGGTACCATTCATAAAGTTTGCAGTTTGCTAGTCTGTTTCCTAACTAGGCCATTTTTTGTCAGTGATTGCCCATTTTAATAATTATGCACGTAAGCACTTATTTCATATGCACAAGTAGTCATGTTGTCCTTTATATATTATTTAAATGCTTGATTTTGCACCTGTCCTAACTCATAATGTTTATAAAGCATTTTATAATATAAGCAGGTTTTTTTCAGTGACTATATGTCATCAGGGCAAAAAGCAAGACTTATAATGCTAAATGTGGTGTTTGAAATCATAGGATTATTTTAAATCTGGGGAATCAACTTCAACGGCTTCTGTAACCTTGAATCCAGGCTGGTGTGGGTTTATTGACTAAAGGAGAAAGGCGAGTGCGCACAGCGGGGGATGGGTGTGGAGGAGTTTTACGGCCTCCTGTCGTTCCGTGGGCAAAGCGCTCTGCTTTATGCTCCCGTCCCCTTCTGCTGACTCCAGCCAAATGCAGGCAGACAGCTGCTGCTCCGTAGCTTGTGTGTCTCCCCTGAGCGCTAGCTGGCTAGCCGGCCCGGCTGAGCATTAGCGCTAAGGCTAGCGCTGGCTAATCCCCGTCCTGGCTAACGGGTTCTCTGTGTGCTCACACCAGCTCCACCTAATGGGCCGAGCACTGTCATGCCGCCCCCTTTTCAGGCAGCCGCAGGGCGTGACGATTGGCCATTCTGTGAAGGTGCTCCTGGTTATTTCTTAGCAGACTTTGTCCTGCTAGAGAGATCGTAAGGCCTGGTCCCTATCCATGAATACGGTGAGGGTGGATTTTGGAAGGTATCAGAAGGGTTTTTCCCATCATCCTTACATCTTTATCGTTCCCAATTCTTACTCCTGAGTGGAAGGGTCACCACCCTGAATGATGAGGTCCCCCAAACTAAGCATCCAAAGAAGGTTCAAAGTTCTCATACCTCTGTCCAAAGTCTCCGTAGGATTCAGAAGGTCACAATTTTAAGTGGGCACCTCAAGCAGGAATAAAATTGGTATAGATGGATTTGCTGTCTAATGTCCTCCAGGCTTTTCTGTGTATCTAGAAAACGTCAGTTTGCAAGTGTAACACATTCAGCGTTCATTCATGTACCATCTTCCCTTTTAGTTCGTATCTGCTCCACATCCAGCTATCACATTACTTAGGGATAGTCCGAAGGACAATATTATCTCATGGCAAAAATAAAAAATACGTACTTTCACCAAATAAATTGTAGTCATTACTCATGTACAGCTTGTATAATTAAGTGTATATGTGCTGATGTATTATGGTAATGTTTAGCTGAGAAATCACTTTATTGTCAGTTTGGTACTTGGCTGACATATTGATTAATTTTGCAAAGTCCGTTTTAACGTAAGTTTCCTCTGGTCCATAAACACCCTCATATGATAAAAAATGGGAACGATTTTTATTTTTTTACTTAAGAAGGCTGACATAAGAGCTTCCCCCACCATTAGCTATCGGAGATGCTAAATTGTATTTCATGAAAAAAACAAGCGCTGCTCGACCCGGATTCAGATTTTGCTCGTGATGGTTGCTGAAGATTATTTTTTTGTTTTGGGTTAGGCTGTGTTTGCATCAGCTGGTAGGAGGTGAAAATAATTCAGAGCTGAGACAATTATCTCGGGGGGGGGGGGGGGGTGTCATAGACAATAAATGACAAACCAACCTCTCAGTGATGTATGTCCCGTGAAGAAAAATTGTGATGTGTTTAATCATTAAAATCAAGTGATGTGCAGCAGGTACACGCCCACATCCCTCCACTGCGGTTCACTTTAATTTTAGCATGAGTGAACATGAGCGACCAACATGAATAAGCATCAAGGTCTAAACTATTCGCTCATGCATGCTGGACCGAATAACATTTATTTTTTTTTTCTAAAATTCTACAATTCTCCTCAAGAAATTCTGTTTTCTCCTCATGAAATGCTCACAAGCCCTATCTTGGCGGGGGGGTTTGTGTGCCTCTGTGATGTTGTCAGGGGTAACCGCCCCCAGTTGGCAAATTGGTCTTGAGCAACCAGACTAAGTGTGGCCCTCATGAGGAATAAATCTGAGTTGCTACCCCCCCCGGATTGGGGAGGCGGGGCCTCGCCCTGGAGGGGGGGGCCGAAGGTGAGCGCCTGGAGGCCGGACCTCCACTCATGGGGCACGGCCAGGCATAGCCCGAGGGGTAACGCGGGCTCGCCCCCCGGGGGGCCCACCACCTGCAGGGGGAGCCGTTGGGGTGAGGTGCAGAGTCGACCGGGTGGCAGTCAAAGCCAGGATCCGCGAGGGGCTGATGGTCGGCTACCGAAGTGGCTCTCGGCTTTTCATGCCCTCATGTGTGTATATATACACATATAAAATACATGTACAATACTATGATTCATTGATTGTTTGATTGATTGAAAGCTGTTATAGACAACTGCATATAAAGTAAATGTTATATAATCAAGACCCAGGATGACCCCTATCACAGTATTCTTACCGAGATATTATTCCACATTATTAAAATTATTAAAATCGTTAAAATCTGTATCAATGGGTTAAAACATGATGTTGTTGTTTATAAGCAGAACAGGTACACTGTAAAATGTAGTCAGGTTTGTAATATAGGGATGATCCTGAGGCACTTAGGAGCCAAGACCGGATGCATAGCAGACTGGGCACCAGCCCCTCACGCTACAGCAACCAATCAGAGTTATGAGTTTCACTTCAGCTGAACGCCATTGGACCATGGGAGGAAACAGAATGTTACATAGCAACCCTATGACATAGTTTCTAAAAAAGAATATTCTATATGAAGTTTAAAGGATACAGGTCACTTCTACAAGGTTATCATTTAGTTGCAGGACACTGAAGCAGGATGCTAGAAAAATTCACCGGTTGAGTTCAGCTTGAATATAAATTGCAGGTCTTACTGGGTTTTATGTAGACCTTTCGTATGCAGAGTCAGCTACTCAGTTCTTGGCACTGGGATCTTCATTATTTTGCTCCAGAAAATGTCCAGACACGGTAGGTTTTCCAGCTCCTTCAGATTTCAGATCTCGTGGACACAATTGTAAGTGCAAATCGGTCAAGTCTGACAGTTTTATAAGATGTTCTTTTGCATTCGACTTGTCTTTGAGAGTCGATTTCCACATTCACTGATCCAAGATGTCTGTTCTATACTAATAATATACATAATTTCATGCATTATTGAATGCTATGGAACAGTGCATAGTGATTAATAGGGGTTTTTATTAAGGATTTTTTTCTTTAAAACGGGGAGTTACCTATATAATGATTAAATGTCCCTGGGATATTGATGCTGTAAGGTACAGTCCAATATTACTTATGTATATATCACAGTTTTGATATTATGTAGACAAACTATATGAATATTGCTTACTTTTAGAAAGGTAAGAGGATCAAAGAATATTTTTTTGCCAGAAAACTATAGATAATTGCTCTGTTTAAAGATTATTTCACAGTAGCAGAAAAATCTGCAGCGTGTGCAGGCTTTTTGATTGACAGGTTCTGGCCCCGCCCCCTCTGTTTGTCTATGAACTCAAAGCAGACATCAATGAGACTCCATGATAATGTGTATAATGATGTCCAATCCACAAAGAGCAGTGACATCAAACAGCTGTCAGCCAACCGCTCATAAAGAATGACAGCGATGTTTGCATCCTTTCATAGAAGCTCTTGTTTCTATGGCACTTTCTGAGATAGAAAAATATCAATAATAACTTGACCCCAAGCAGGTTGTTGCTTTAGAATGACAGATAAGCAGGAGCTACAGTATCCTGGACATACTTAGGCATCCCATTCAGCTAGCAGATAAACAGCCACATTGCTGGTGGCTGTGTCACCACGCCCCCTGTTGGCAGCCCTGCGCGCCCATCACAATAGCTACTGCGTGCCCCAGTCTGGGATGACTCATGCTGGAAAATCCCAGTTCCTCACTTTCTGTCCCGACGTGATAAATCAGTCCACAGTACAGCCTAGTCTCAGGATTTGGCTCAAAATATTGCTGCTGCATTTTTAAAGAACGATCCATGGCTGTTTCTTTCACTGCGTTTCCCTCATGCAAGTCTGTGTCAGTCCAGGCTCCCTATTCCTGCTTTGTAACCTCACTTTTGGTCTCTGCTGCAGCGAGATGGGATTTAGTTATCAATGAATGTGGACCGAGACTCGAGCAATCGATACGTTCCTGTGAGCTAAATGCCATCACTAGAGAGCTGTCAAGCAAGCAGGAACAAAATATAAATAAAAGGCTGGATAAGCAAAAGGCTTTTCACTTGTTCCCAGATTTCGTCGCGTGTTATGTTATCTGTGGGTAAGCACTTTCACGTGGTAACTCAAGATGACTTCTTTCACAGATGAAGAATTGACTTTGTGTGTTTAGTACCTGTTTGTGTTTAGCAGGATCGTGCTGATATGGATGGCTTTATAATTGTCATCTCCAGCTTGAACTGAGTGCTTCCACACTTCAGTTGGTCTTGACAGGGTTGTGGTGGCATCGTGCTCTACCGGGAGCTGGGAGGGAGCAAAAACATGGGCCGTCTGTGGCTCCCAGAGGACAAGATTGGGAAAGACTGCAATATGGAATAGTATAGTATAGTCCTGGGGTGGGGAACCTGATCCATGGAGAACCGGTGTGGGTTTTTGGGATGACCTCTCAATCAGCCAATAATAAAGCAGTAGTTCTCAAATCCTGCTCTGGGGGCCCTCTGTAACTGGCTGATTAAGAGGTCATCCCAAAAACCTGCACCGGCTCTCCATGAATCAGGTTCCCCACCCCTGGTATAATCCATTGTAGGGTGTACACCATGGGCAAATTAAAAATGCCAGTTAGAACAACTGCATGTCAGTGCAGGAGGACACAAGGTGAACATCAAACCGCACAGACACAAGGCGAACATGCAAACCCCACAGACACAAGGCGAACATGCAAACCGCACAGACACAAGGCGAACATGCAAACCCCACAGACCCAAGGCGAACGTGCAAACCCCACAGACACAAGGCGAACGTGCGAACCCTACAGACACAAGGCGAACATGCAAACCCCACAGACACAAGGCGAACATGTAAACCCCACAGACACAAGGCGAACGTGC
>JAODJW010000050.1:5883396-5906056 GCA_026777045.1 Hyperopisus bebe
CGGTCCTCGGGACCCCCAGTGTTTCTCGGGCCGGTCCTCGGGACCCCCAGTGTTTCTCGGGCCGGTCCTCGGGACCCGCATTGCTTCTTGGGCCGGTCCTCGGGACCCCAGTGTTTCTCGGGCCGGTCCTCGGGATCCGCATTGTTTCTTGGGCCGGTCCTCGGGGCCACCAGTGCTTCTCGGGCCTACATTGTGCATGCTGGTGTCGTAGAAAATTATGACAATACAGACTGATGCCTTTGTATGTGACTTCGCTTCAATAATGAGCTCAGGGAACAACCATCCAGCTGCCACCCTCATGGTACGTTCCAAAGACTTTCTGGTCAACATAACTTTTATAGGGGTACATTCACAGATCTGAACCAGATCAGACTGGTCAGGGCAGGGGGTGCACTATGTAACACACATGCCTTATTCAGATTGCATCTTTCAAACATGTATACTTCACATGATCAGCATGCTGCATGCCTGGGATGTGTAAGGGAGCCTCTACGCTTTTGCATGGCCTCTGTCTTTGTGGTGTTCCTGCCATGTCTGCTACCTGCACTCGATGCTCACGCCTTTGTCCTCCAGTCTGCATTTCTTGTCAATTCTAACAAGTACTGTGCTCCAAAACAGGAGTGCAACACTCAGCTTAAATCTCAATCTTCTCATTTAGCCTTTTTATCTCATGATTCTCAGCTGTCTGTCACCCAGGCGTTCTTGCAATGATATATGAAAAATATGTTCCAAAAGCAGTTTATCTAAAAGCTAGTTAAGGAAAATATACCCTCTGTTGAATTTGCTATCACACTGGCCACTGGTGACGGAGCGGAGAGGTACAAGGCTGTGGCCGTCAGTCACCTTCATGAAGGAGCAGCTCATCCGACCGACGCTGCTTCCACCTGGAGCTTTTCCCCTTTCTGGGCCACTAACATTCAGCCTCTGAATCCTATTTTTAACCACATACAGATATTTCTAGCCTTCTTTTACTCCAGTGTTTCCCAATCCGGTCCTCGGGGACCCACAGACAGTCCATGTTTTTGCTACCTACCGGGAGCTGGGAGGGAGCAAAAATGTGGGCTGTCTGGCAGGGAGCTAGGAGGAAGCAAAAACATGGACCGACTGTGGGTCCCCTAGGACCGGATTGGGAAACACTGGTTTAGTCTGTTTTAGTCTATTTATAAGAAATCTTTTACATAAATTTCTTAATCTCTTGTGGTGAAACTGAACAAGTTAGACAGGCTTGAATTCACTTCTTAAAGGATGCTATTTGTTCTTGAAGATTTTCATGTTGTTTAGGACAACAGTGGTTATGAACAGACCCTAAGGTTGTACTGCAGAGCGAAGGACTTAAGCTGAATTTCTCCAGTAAAAGTAATAAATGGGTTAATTGCTTTAGATAAGGGCAACAGCTAAGGAGTGCATGAAATGTTTGTGTGATCAAATGTGTAACATAGTATTACTATTACATAGTAGCGTTACGAGTTCTGTGCATGGATCAGCAAAATATACTGTCCCTTTGGCCCTCTTATAGCAGAACATTACTGTCAATGACGTAAATAATTATAATGGTAAATTTTTATGAGTTTGAATAGTCATAAAGTCATACAATAGTTTTGCGTTTGAAAAGCTTGAGTTGTCCATGCAGGTTTACTGCCCTGGAAACAGCTTGGCTAGTTTGCTGGATGTGAACAGATGTGTCAAAATCAAAGCACGACAGGGGGACCTAGCGATTGTCACACAGCCACGAGACAAATGGCGTGTTTTGTCATGTCAGCTGGGATTATCTCCTCCTCTCGTTTTCACGCTGTGCAGTCTGCAGATTCACCATCAGCGTGCTCGACAGCTCCGTGTCAGACCTGCTGGGAAGCTGCTAAGCCAAACGAGAGGTCTGGCTTTACCAGGCTTTCGAGTGAAGCTACTGTATCAGTAATTAACGGATTTGGCTGTTAGCTTATTAAATCAAAGCTGAGCCAGCTGTATTTACCAGTGTTTTGTCGGTGTTTTCCCTGGGGACCCGCAGACCGTCCACATTTTTGTTCTCTCCCAGGTCCCAACACACCAATACCAGGTATTCAATGTTCTCAACTGTTAGGTTCAAGTCTGCTGGGAGCTGAGAGGGAACAAAAAAGTGGAATGTCTTAGGGTCATGAAAAAGACGGTTATATAGCAAATACACCCTGTGTATCTAAGCTAATAAAGAAGTTGTTCAGCTGAGAGTAAAGTTAGCAATTGTGCTCAAGAGACCTTGGGTGGCTCCATTGATGGGAAGATGACCTTTCTAAAGATTTTCTTAAAGGAACATGTTGTACGTCAATGTCCATTTCTGCTCGCTCATCCTTCCTCATCATCTACAACGGCGGCTGAGGAAGATCGCAATGCGATGAATTTCTCGAAGATCTTAATGGCTAACACAGCCCCACACCGCTTTAAGGAATGTCATGTCAAACGTCACGCCGCGATTGGTTCGTCAGAGCAACTCCGTAACCGTGAGCGACGATGATCACCTGATCTCTGACAAATGGAAACAGCTGTCAGGAATGACCAAAGCTGATCCATTAACCATGTGATCATCTCAATGGTTACAAGCTGCTAACAGAGTATCTACTCATTTGCTGAATATAGTGTCAAAAACAAATTTAAATCACTTAAAAGGTATATATTAGCAATACTAGCTAAGAGGCCAACTGGCCGATTTTACCTTTACCACGTCACATTTCGTTCAGGCTGAGGATGTTGCCTTACACCAGAATGAAGTCTATATTCCGGTCCTGAGCATAGTGTACACTACCAGTCAAAAGTTTTTGCATTTCTTTCAAAACTGTACATTTTTTTGTCCTTGTTAAGCACTGGAAAGTTGAGTGAACAACTATAAATGAAAATATAAGTCAAATAAAACAAGTTTCCTTTATAACATGGACAGAGTATGTAACAGTGCATGTCTGATGTCCTAATAACTTGCTGTGTGATGGCAGAGTCGAGTTCTATGCTGTTCTTTAACTTTAAATGTACTAGTTAACTGTTTCTTCCCATGAAACAGAGGAGTATTTAATGTCTCTTGTAGAATGAAAGCCTCAGATTTCCTCTGCTGTTATAACTGCTAGAGGTGGTTACTTTGAATCAAAGATATGACATTTTCTTGCAATAAAGGTACTGAAATGGAGAACATACTGTAAATATATATGTTAGCAAATAATATTGAGTGTATTTTTAGTAAATGTTACATGAAACTGTAGAAAATCTCAGTGTTTGCAAAAACTTGACTGGTAGTGAATAATAGTCATTTCAGCCACATTTGTGGTGCAGTAAACACACAGTGTGACACTGAGCAAAGTTCCATATACTTTTAATGAGTCAAACCCTCCAAGGGACATTGAAACACACATATTGAAATGGTCGGACTACAGCTATGTTCTTCAAACCTGCTCTATCTACTTCCCCCGTAACACAGGCATGTGTATGCATAGCCTGTATTCAGTGCGTACACAGTGCGTACACAGTGCGTACACAGTGCGTACACAGTGCGTACACAGTGCGTACACGGCATGTGCACACGCACACACACACACACGCACACTCACACATTTATTACTTTATACCTGGGAAGTTCAACGGAAATGCATAGATAGTGTGCTGTCACTATGTCATTGGTCGGCCTAATGGTATCACACACTACTGGAGTTTGGTCCTCAAAAAAAATAGAAAAAAAAATATAAGTCAATCTCTTTTTTTTATGATTGAGGAGGAGTCAGTCCATCGACCTGCAGGCTGGGGGGCTCTTCAGGCGGGTTGGGGGAGGTGCTTGAGCGGGTGCGGCCTTGTAGTGTGGTTCTGGGTCCGGTCCCGGTCTCGTCCCGAGGCTCAGCGGACCAGCGGTGCCTGCTTGAGGGAGATGAGCACCGACCGCATGCGGGACACGTCCTTGGCCTGCTTGCTGGACTTGGGGTTGAAGTCGCAGAGGCGTGCCACGCGCTCCCACTCAGAGCCCGGGCTGGTCTCGTCCATGTCACACACCATGGCCTCTTCGGCCGCCCTACGGGCGACACGGGAGGGGGGGGGGAAATCAGCAGGGGTCGTGGAAACCAAACCCAGGGAGACTGACCCCTCCCTGTCCACCCAGAACCATCAACGCCGCACAGCACCAAAGATTTGGGCTGATGCACCTTAAGTGACAGCCCATCTGCAACTGGTTTTAAATTTGTTGTATCTGCTTATGTGGTTTCTTGAATATTTTAAGGGGGGCCTTTACACCTTGGGTGGTGAGGTAGGCAGTGAGCGTCCCAAACAAAAGACTCCACATCCCCATCTACTGGGGGGGGGGGACAACAGGTAACCACATTAAAAACAAGTGACCCGCAGGTATTTTTAAAACGAGACAAAAAAAAATGTCCCTCGCAATCAAAATGGACCAGTCTGATGAACATCGTGTCACGTTGGTGTTAAACGGGACCGTAAATGAGCTTCAAGGCGACAAGCTGCCACGGTCTTACTTCTGCTGCAGCTTCACGGCGGTTTAGGTGGTTAAAAAAAATAATCGAAAAACAGTTCCTGAAGGAACTGAAGAACAGGCACCTAACTTGCTGTCTCCTAGAATATTCCAAGGGAAGTTCCCCACGGAATATTCTACAGATCTATAAACTGTGGAAGAGAGCGTGTCGTAGCAAGTTAGGTTTTAACCACCGATAAGCCCCTAATAAGCCAAGCTCGTCATGCTGTTGACGGTAAGCAGGCCCCCCCGAGGTTCCTCCGGCCTTGAAGCAATTAAAGGTCAGCGTGGTCCCTGACCTAAGCATCCTCAGGCTAAGAATATCCTTACCTGTCCAATCAGAACAAAGGCCAGCCAAAACGCAACCCAACATTGAAGGGGGAGGGAATGGTGGAGTCTCCTCCTATGCCCCCCCCCACCCCCGGCCAAACTCGTACACCGAGCCACAGAACTACAATCAGAACATCGCCACCCAGCGTAGCTCCGCCCATTCTGCCCACCCTTACCCGGCAACAGAAAGACTCCACACTGCCATTGGCTAATTCCTGCCCTACTTTTAAAAAGCCCTCTGTACTAAGGACACACACGCACAGCAAAATGGAGATGATAAGCCAATGCTGAGAGTAACATTCACAACAGACTACAGGTGAGCACAGAACCAGCAGACTAATACACTGTCACAAGGTGACACCAAATGTCTCATCTGGCAGCGAGTAGAACATTAAATATCTCTGGAGTCTTCATCACTTAAATTCCTTTGTTTTGTTTTTTTACTTAACTGGTCTAGGCGGTAGCAAGGATGATTAATGTGTGTGCTTAAAGGTGCGTGGAAAGGAAAAAAGGAGAAACAGATCAGAAGTCAGATATAGAGAAAAGAAAATAAATAAGCTTTATGCAGATGACAAAAGCCTGACATGCATTTGGGAGACCGTGCCGATCGGGCTTTAGTGCGCAGCCGTCACACGAGCTGGGGCCGTTCGGAGGGCGTCCACTGAGCCCCGGGAGCGCACCGGCGCAGTGTCTGATGCCAAACGGGCATCGACCCGGCACCAAGCAGCTCGGGGAAGGATGTGAGGGCTACAGCACGAAGCCAGGGTGGGGGGGGCGGGGGGCAAATCAGGCAGCAGTGCGATTTCCTGAAGCAGAGCCACGACTAAACTGTGTATTGTGCGCTTGAAGCAACTGTGTATCCAGGTCTAAGTCAGGGCAACCAATCGGAACCTGCGGTGACGGATCTCGGCCCTCATTGGCTGTATCGGTAAACATTAAGGGCAAGGCGGCTTTCGCGTCGGCAACTGCGCATCCGAATGCCGCAGCCGCCACGACACGAAGCCAGACCTTCTGAGGTTCCTGGCCAGGAAGGATCTCTCATGAGAAGAACACCCGCTTCGCGTAACAGTCAGCGGCGATTCCATAACACAAGAATATTTATAAAGCGATTAGTCCTGACAACAGCAGGCATGTTTCTTCATGACTTAACTTCCCCTGGAGACACTGTTGCTTTAAACAGGACAATGTGACTGATTCAGACTTGAGCATTAGACAGATTACAGATACATTTCTAATCACGCTTTTTTTTTTTTTTTTTTAAAGTATTCAGAGAGTTGATAGGCATTCCTGCCTACACATACATGACATACTAGGAGATTAAGGTCATTCTTTACAATGGATGGAGACTAAAACTTATACTCAGTCACTTTCACTATGTCACTCACATATCCTGACAAACACGAAGGACCATGACAATTAACGTACACAAATCACGAAATGAAAATATATGATCCAACTAAAATGACACCTGGACAACCATGAATGAAAACTGGTTTTCTGGAAGAAAAGGGAAAGGTGTTGAGTGTGTGTGTGTATTTTTCCTGATTTACTGATGCAAAGGATCTTTCAAAGAGTGTCGTGCAGCTTTACTCGTTAATTATGATTAAAAAGCTCTATAGTGCATGGAAATTACTAAGACAATTACAACTTTACGAAACAAGCAGTCCAGAGATACTGAAAACTGCATTTGCTTTTTCCTCCATTACAGAACCTTGCCTAGACTCAATAAAACATGGAAGATGAACTGAAAGAGGAAACTGAGGGTGTTAAATCATGAGGGATGCTTCTAACGGGCGTGAAAGCAAAGGGATGTTAGTTTAGCGACATACACATAACCAATCAGCTCAGAGAAGGGTTGCTTGTAGAAATCTTCGTCCAGCACCCTGGACGGACAGACGTCCGAAAGGGAAGCGGCGGGCGGGAGAGAAGAGAGAGAGTGGTAAAAAGGAGAAGAAGACATTCAAACTCGGCGTGAGCGGGCGTGACGGAGGCGAGTCGGCGCGGGGGTTCTGGGAAACGGGCATTTACGCGGCTTAAGGTGGGAGGAGCTCAGGATTACAGTTTGCTTCCGGTCCCGGACTGAGCCACTCTGTCAGGGCTGGCTGCGGACCAGAAGCCTCCATCTGGCTGAGCTGACCGCCAGACGCTCTCGTCTCTATCGCGTGACGAGGTGCCAATTCGTCGCCAAAGAACACCGTAAATGGAACAGCTACACTTCAGGTAAGTTCTGGATCTTTTCCCAGAAACAGGTCAAATGTTCAGCTCCTGCATCACAGAGGATGGGCCGGACTGCCCTTCCTACGCTGCCTCTGGGCATTCTTAAACTAACAGTACAAGTTACAAAACTCACAAAATACAATTTACCCGCTTTCCAGGATAATTATAACTCTCTGCACTGAGGCATGGATATATATATATATATAAATTTAAACTGAAAAGCTGAACTGAGGTTTTAGGTTCCTGGTAATTAAGCCCAATTTAAATATTTAAATTCAAAATACAAAACTGTAGAGGTCATGCAAATAAAACAAGTTATTTTATATAAATGACCTATTCATTGGTATGGGGGGGCAGCTCCGCTCCTGCAGCCGGCCGTTCGGCCCCCGCCACGCCGGAAGTCCCCGCTTTACCTGTTACTGGCTTTTGTCTTCTCCAGCTGCTCATCTTGCCGCAGGTGCCACTCCTCCAGCTCCTGCTTGGCCTTCTCCTTCCACTCCACCTCCTGCTTGCGGGAATTGGCGTCTGGAAGGAGGGGAGGTGCACAGCTCCGCTAAACGGCACCGACCAGGAAGTCCAGCCCCCCCCCCCGGGCCCCTCATCTCTCGAAGGCCCCTCCATCGCTAGCCTCAGTAAACCCCCCCAGGCCCTGCCTCTCACCCAGAGCCTCCAGCCTCTCCTTCTGCTCCTCCCTCCACTTGCGCAGGCTCTCTGGCTCAGACTGCAGGCGGTCGACGCTGGAGATGGCGGCGTAGGCGTCCGTGGGGCCATTGCTCGCCTGTCAGGCATGAAGGGACAACGAAGCCATTCTGGTTTTCAAACAACAGTTTAAATAATACTGGTGACTTTCAGACACTTAAAAATTGCTACAAATGAGTTTAAAATGAAGCACGCAGCCAGACTGACGGTTTACAGAACTGAACATTGCTGGATTTGACTGTATAGTATAAATATTTAATACTGTTCAAATACTTTCCAGTTAAATAAAGAACAGTGAATCCAATTGCAAATTTTGCCAATTTCTAAATAGCAATTACACAGACTATAACAGTACTGAGCCATGCTTGACCTTCATATCACAGCTTACGGGTGACCTCAGCGCAAACGAGGGCAATAATGTCACCAGCTAGAAGGACAGGTCCAGTCGTTTTACAAAGATGTTTACCTCGTGCGCGTCACCGTTAACGGCACCGTCGATGGCATCTGGGGAAAGAGCGAAAGTCGCGTTAGCAGACGGCCCAAATGTTTTCACGTGTCTAGGGGACACCAAGGTAAATGTAGATAAACATATTAATATTGCAATTGTTCCACCACAAAAGCTCATTGTAAAAGAAGATAAAATAGCAGACAAAGTGTCCTCTGTCCTTCATATGGGGTCTCTGGACACATCGGGGTCTCTAGACTTTCAGCCAGTTAGCCAGTAAATGTCAAGAATCATGAATCTTGTCTTGGGGGAGAGATACAGATCAGTTTTTGTCCTATAAAAGTGTTGTAGTAATTTATTCTGTTCCGGGAAATTTCTTGCCAAACTCAGATTCTTCTTTTTAAAGTAAAACTAACCATTCAGTTTTTAAACACCATTTTATTTGAATCATTTTTTCTCTTTGTTCGCTCTGGGTAGGATACGTCCTGGCACCCGGTGAAAATGGAGAGCGACTCATCATTTATTTAAACCATTCCGCTCCAGTAACAGTGATGTTCCTGGGGAAGAGGGGGGGTAACGTCGGTCGCAGAGACGTGGCGTGGTGAGACCGGGGGGGGGGGGGGGTGGGGGCACAGCAAGGTGTCTCCTGGTGTCTCCTGGTGCCCTGGCCCAGTAGGGACCCCACAGCGCACTGACTGCGCAGAACTGCCACGACTCAGAACCAGCCAGTGAAAACCAGAGGATGTGGATTCACGTTACCACAGGGAACACGCCCCCACCAGGCTGGGATGTGATACTGACGCGTAGACGGGACACACACTTCACAAGAGACCCGAAATGAGAGAGAACATTAGCTCAGGAATACAGCTAGAACACTCTTGGTTTCACAGCCAGATTTAAACTGCTTCTCATGCCCTACGATGCCGTCCTGAGTAACGGAGGCGAGTGCACCAGATCATTCCATCCGCACATTAAAAAAACGCATTTCAGTCAAAGAGCATAATTCCTTCTATGCATGAATTTCAACAGCTAAGCAGGATCAGAAAAATCCAAATGCTACAGCAGACAGCCGTCGAGGGGATACCAGTCCATCACAAGTCAGGGAATATAAACAAGAAACAGTTTCAGAATCATCTTCATCTATTTTTCCTCTTCTGGCTGGTGGGGAATCCTCAGAGGATCTACTGTCAGCCTCAACAGGCTGAGGGCCAGGAACGTCTGGCAGCTGGTGACCATGAAGGTCACGGAGGATGCGGAGGAAGACACCAGCATCACCAAGGACGAAGGTGACAGGTAAGGGGAGAACAAAGGCTGAGTAGCCATTGATCATGCTGGCAATGAAGGACACAGAACAGGGGCCCACACAGGCAGAAACTGTTTACCGTAAACCGCAAAACTCACTTTGTGCGTCAAACAACAGTAAATGCTACCAATAATTTATCAGATGTGGAAGGAGTATACCGTACCCACATTCAGTGCTGTGATGCGTGGCAAAGTCTCCAGCCCCACGTGCAAAATCTGGGAACGGGATCCTCATTTCCCAGCCATGAGAAGCAACCTGTCATTACATCACTCAAAATGGCTAACGGGCAGAAATCGCTATAAACCGGAGCGTACTGGACATCTGTAACCAGTATGCTTAACACTCGCCACAATAATATTTTTGTTATGCAGCAGTTGGCTGGATAAGTGTAAAAGATTTTATAACCCAGAACAGCCAGTTGGAGCCTTTTAATGTGAACTGAACCACAAAGACGTTCCAAACAAAAGAGAGTAAAACATTAACAGAAAAATAAAATTAAAAGTTAAATAGTATAATTAGCGTCTTGATGGCCATACAAATCTTCCCGTTAATAGTGTAAATACACTCTACCTGACTTCCTGCACCCCCGACACTGAATGTTATCAGATATCAAACAGAACTTATGGTTGACGGTTATCAGGTTAATCATTCAATACGCCGCAATGTCATAATGGTCACTCCTCCCTGACTACAGCTGGGGGGGGGGGTCCCTAATTATCCATCAGGTTACCAGCAATTCTGCCACGCGGGACCCTTGTCCTGCACCCCTGCTATATATATAAAAACAGAAGCATGGAATTCAGTTTAGCCCACTACTACAATTACTGAGTTCTCCCCAAACAAGCTACAAACTGCATTTGTAAATTTCTTATGTTCGTGTTACTATAAGACAGTATACAGTACCCCTTTTATCCACAGCTTACTGCGGTCCAAAAAAACAACAGTATAATGTGTAACGGTATGTTTTTTCATTGTTCCTTTGTCCTCTGAGGGACATAAATAGCATCATTGTCATTGTCTGTCATCCCTGATGCATATTGTTCGATGCTCTATCATCACCTGAGAAATGGGCCAAAATGTCAGAATCCATTTCATTCGAGAGTCTAGTACTGCATCCAACAATAATGTACGGTGTACTTTATCACTGTACTTAATGTCAGTAATGTCTTACTCTGCATAATTTATCAATTAAACTTTACCATATGCACATGAAAATCGCATCATATTTGGGGTCCGCGGGAATGCATCACCTAAACCAGAAGCCAGGCTGGTAAAAGCACTTCAACCCGAATATTATTAGAAAAGCGCAGTTTGGATCTGCCTACGAATGTCTGCACCCTTTAGGTACGATCTTCACAAAAAGGAAGAAAAGGCAAAAAAACTGAAAATCTGCTGAAATGCCCTCAGACTCCTCACCGAGTCAAATGGACGTGACACGATGCAGCCACATGAAACAGCGGATGACTTAGGAGGGGCAAGTGATCAGCGAGCTGATAAACAAAATGGAGTAAGAGCAAGTGTACGCGAGTTTTATTAAATAACCCACAACAGGGGGAAAAATGGAAAATAATACTCATTACCTTAAGGCAGTCAGGCTTGGTTGGATTACACAGCAGCCTGACACTGAGGTACTACTATGGCTATTCATTATTAACTTATTGTTATGAACAATAAACATTGTCAGTCTCAATGTAGGAAGGAGGTGCCACTTGGGAAATGTTCATGTTAGGAAATATCTATTCTGGCGGGGGGGCGGTATCCTAAAACTTGAAAGCCTGTAGTTGCTTTTATCTAATCTGGGGCTTTGGAATGTGCTCACGATAGATGACGCCCCCTTTCATTCAGGGGATCCAGGCTTGGACGGCTTCGCCTCACGCTCCACTCACTCCCCCTTCAGAAAGAAGGTCACACGTCGCCGTTTGTCGTACAATCCGAGCCAAAACGCGGCCTCAGCGGGACTGAACTGCGGTAGCTAGACAACACGGTTCAGAGGAAGACCCGCCACGGTTACGTAATAAGCTTCAAACGATGCCGCCTAAAAACGGATCCGTTACCGTCACGTGCTGCATTTACAAACAGCTGCGGATACTGCGCACCCGTCACAGATGCAGCAGCCTCTGCTTGCAGCGCTGAGCGCGTCCTTCCCGCTAGGCAGAGAACCTGCACATCACCTCTGCAGGTCACAGCAGCAACTGAGGACCTCTGAATGAATGTGTGAGATTTAGTTTCAATTCCCGCTAGGAAAGCTATTTAAAAAACAGCGGTAATGTAATGCAGTTCACTCCCTCACCTCTGGTTTTACCTTGACACTCGCCGACGCGTCCGAGAAATTCTCTCGTTTTTTGGGGGCTCTAGTTACATCACAGGTGTAAGAGAACTTTCCGTATAACTGTGCCACCATTATTTTTTACTCAGTCCCACCAGTCGTTGCTAAAGGCTCAGGGATCCAATATTTCTTCCTCGAAAGCTTCCCATAGGAGATCTCAGCGACTCTGCTGGCAGGTACGATTCACGTTACACCCGACTGCAACGCTACATCGCTTCAAAGGAAAATGAATAGGAAATGTCTGCATGAAGGTTTCACATAAACACTGGTTGCGTTTCCAGCACAGTGCTGTGTTATCGAACACCCTTTCAAGGCTTAATTGATGTATTTCTCAGCATCAAGGCCCAAAGCTACAACCCCCACGTCTACCTCAGCTACGGATCTGGACAGGCAACTGAATAATTCACCAGTTGACAGTTCAACCGGATGGCCAGCTTAGGACACTTCTCTTTTAAGTCGGTACATTTCTGAAAGAAACCCAGACTCAACGTCAAGATGTGGAATACAAAGTAAAAAGGGCAGCAACGCCTACAGCAGTAGCGCTAACGTTTTAGCGGTGGCCCAAAGACGTCACCCCCAGCCACAGTTAACGCAGCAAATTAAAAGGCTCCAACTGTGAACAGGAAGCACCCTTTTGTACGACGCTTCTGGCATCATCTCCTCACAAAACACCATCCTCGTTAAACCTGTAAAGCACCGAATAATTAAACCACTGCCTCGAGCCATAGCGCTCTTCACCAGCTTTCAATAACCTTCAGTAGCTTTCAGTTTACACCCTGAGCAGGTTTTATTCTCATTTACGCAGTTTTATTAGAGCAGGTTCAGTTTTTTCTGTTTTCTACGTTATCAGCCAGTTGACCTTGGACCCCCAGAGTGTTTTTTTTTCCTCCTCATTTGGGAGTTTTTGCTTCTTCTCTTCCGTCGTCTTCTGCCACTCTGACTTTCCCTTTTCCGCCGTTTCATGCACCATACTCTAGGAATGGATTGCCACACGCTCTTGTCAAGGGACGACTCTGTTGCAAAAGGCGCTATATAAAAATAATTGAATTGAAACTGAACCGAATAGCCGGTTTACAGTATGATCCGCCCACCCAGACTGAGTGGTACATGTTTATTGGCAGCTGTGGAGATGCGGACGGTCTCCTCCTGTAACGAGAGAACGCCTCATTACTCATTTAAGGTCCTCCGATCGGGTGACAGAGCCACGTCTCCCGGGTAAAAGGATGACGGGGGCTGCGGGGAGCACAGCTTTTCCTGATGACCGCTGCCAGGCAGCAGGGCATGGCCTGGCCGCCGGACTGCAGTGCATGCTGGGAAAGCAGGCACAGTTCAGCCTCCCGAACACCATACCCCCTCCCTCTCGTGTCTGTCAAAAGGTCACATTCCTATTCGGGAGGAAGAACAAAAAAGCTGTGGTCCGCGATTCATTCCCCGCTGCCTACACTGGCTGAGGAAACAGGAATCTCCTAAGAAAAAAAAAAGTGCCCCCCCCCCCCAAACTGTTTTCCAAACAGTTGCTGCTTTTGCAGTCTGTTTTACTGCTGATAAATCCCTTACCTGCACACCTCTATGCAATATGTCTGTTAAACCCCAGACAGGGGGGGCTGGTTACAGAGTTGGTCACCATGCTGCCACCAAACATGGGCTCTGGGCCGCGAGGCCGCCAGTGTCCGGCCACAACGCTGGCGTATGCAGTTTCGCCTGGCGCAAGAGGGCAGAGACAGGCGGCAGCACGGCCGTGACTCACGCCAGGAAGAGGCGGCTCGGGGTTTAAATGCGTCAGCAGCAGCTGCACTTCCTGTTCGGTCAAGTGGCTACACCTTAACTCACACAGTACAAAGGTTACTGTGCCTGATGTGCACTTTAACATGGGCGGGGGGGGAGATGGTAGATCACTTGATGTCCGCCTTCGGTGGAGGCCTCTCCACCTGCATGAAGGTTGGCCGCTGGCCACTTCCATGGACTCGGTCTTCTGGAGCAGATCCAGCTGTATGCCTTGAAAAATCCCATACGTCTTGCACTGCATCTCCTGCACTGCGGGACCGTAAGAAGAATCCCCGCCTTTGCTGCAGTATCCAGGCATCAGGACCGAACCTCCTACTTAAAATACCTCTTTCTTTATGTTATGCACTGTTATTGACAGTGACGCTGGGGTTAAATTTCAAGCAAGGTGCACAACTTGTCACCTCATCAATCATGTATATCACTGCCGTCTCAGTGCTGTGAATTTTATATGCAACTTACAGCAAACATCCCAGCTTATGATACAGCTCGATGCAATGCCAGCCTGACGCTGACCGTTATTGCCACAACATCCGGCTATTTTTCTCTCACCGAACGGTCGCCAGTGCCCGGCTGCGCATTACAACACGCCGGGCGATTCATGTATAACAGGACCCGTAAGACCCGGGATTATAAAAATCCGCTCACCCGTCAGGCCGTCGGTGAAAGATGACGGGACCTCCCCGCTGTCCAGGATGCTGAAGCCCTCGTCGTTCTCGATGCCCGCGATCTCGCTCTCCTGCTGGGCCAGGAACGCGGCGGCGGGGTCCTCCTCAGTCCCGACACCGTTACCGGCCTCGGGCTGCGGCGCGCTCAGCATGTCAAAATCATCCATGGCTGACTGAAAGCCGTCGACGGCACTTCTTAAAAAAAGAAAGCGGTGAGTAAGTGAAGCGCAGCCACCGCAGGACGGCGAAGCCCAGACTGGGTCAGTCCGAGATCAGGCGAAGGGAAAAGGCAGGATGGGAGACAGCTACACAATGGAGCGGAAAGCTCGACGTGGCCAATCAGAGGCGTCGGCGTTTGATGGACAGGGCGTTGGCCAGTCATAACGACGCCGGTCACTGGCTAAGCCAATGAGAAAGGGCAGAGCCGAGCACGCACTTATCCCGTGATCTTCGCCGTGTGCAGGACGTAGGAAGGAGCAGCGACGTGACGGCGATCTGCAGCATAGGATCTGCGGGGCTGTGCACCTGCAGCATAGGATCTGCGGGGCTGTTCGCTGCGCTGCCGCTGGATGCGGCTCGTTATGCTGCCGATGCGCAGGCTGCGACTGTACTGTACACGCATCACGCATTATTTTGCATTTGAGCGTGTAGGTTTTGATATGTGTTGGGGGAAACCGCCGACTTTGTGGTTCTTGGGCGTGATTTTTTTTATGTGTTTGATGTTTAAGTTCCAAGAGAAATCTTTCGCTGTGTACCGGAGAAAACTTTCAGTTTCTTTCAGTGCATTAGTTGTCTTAGAGGAAATATCCAGCTAACGTACAAGTAATGCACCCAATTGCTCTAGATCATATCTGCTAAACGGCTCATACAATAATTTGTAAAAGTTTATTTATAAGAATTTTGCGCTTATAATGATTTCAAGGCTAACCGCGTAATAGGAAGAACTGGAACAAAATACAGTTACAATGTGACAGACTTAAAATGATTTCGGAAAATGTTACAACGTAGGTTTTCATTTGTTCACTGATTAACGTAAGGTAACAGTAATGTTATCAAATATGCAAGTTAGTATGCTCAGCATACGCTCTCGATCTTTTGATTTTTGCGCCCCATTTACTAATGTTTTCATTCACTGACAACGGGAATGACAGCATCTGACGTTCGTTTACAGTACATTACCTAACACACACTGGTTATTTTTGAGCTATACTCCATATACTGCTGTCCTGCTTTGACTGAACCTGTAAGTCATCCAACAAGCATTAGTCGACAGTATTACTATATTCACAGGAATAAATATTATGATCATATAAAGTTAAAATGGAAACTTTTGCACTGTCACTTTAAGAGGTCTACGGGCACGTGTGCACTGTTTTCTCTGCAGGGCTTTGCGTTTATATCAGACTGCAAAGATGCTTTGGACCCTATCGCTTTGTCACTATCCGATCTGCAACTCCTGCCCGGTTTGTAGCTTGCACATCTGCGCATGCGCCGAGAGTGAGAAAGAAACTCATTCGAAAAATTAAAAATCCGAAAGTCTCGTATTCTGTTTGGTTATTTATGGTTAAGGTTAGGGCTGGGTAGGGGTTAAGGTTATCATGTTGGGATTAGAGTTCTCCCCATATAAATTAATGTTATTTTAATTATTTAAAATGTAAATTTATGTTGTTTAATTTGGTTATCCTTCTTCCTTATTTATTGCGCCGTCTGAAGTAACGGCAATTTAATTCCTCGACATGTCACAAATGAAAATTTTGGGTTTTTTTTCCAGTAATTGCTCTGGGAAAAGAATATCTACTAAACAGTGCAATTATCCGTACAAGTTTAATTATAAGAATGTCGATTTTACACTGATTTCAAATCAAAAGATTACATAATGCAGTTAAATTATGACAATAGATTTAAATAATTTTTGAAACTCAACACTGTACAAGTATAGTACAAGTATGTAAAGTATAATGTGCGAGGTTGAGTGCAAACAGAGTTTAAGGAGGGGGGGGGGGGGGAATTGACAGAAGGCAGGTGACTCAGCTTAGCTGTTTATGAGGGGGACGGCCTGAAGGAAGAAGCCGCTCCTGTGCGTGTTTGGTGGTTTTTGTGTATAGAGTTCTGTAGCGCCCGCCAGAGGGGAGGAGCTGGAAAGGATTGTGTCCAGGGTGTGACAGATCCATTCGTTATTTTTGGTACAGTTCTTCTAATAAAACAAAACCCTATACACTGCTGATCGCCTTAAATAAGAAACCAGACAAGCGGCATTCGTTACTTTATTCACAGCAATGATTAACAGTGGATAGGCTCCAGACCCCCCGCTACCCAGAACCCAGAAGGATAAGCGGTTTGGGCAATGGATGGATGGATGAATACAGAAAGTTTAAATGGAAAATTGTGCACTGTCACTTTAAAAAGCCGGCTGACACGTGTACTATTTTTTGTCTGCAGGAATTGGCATTGTATATTGGAATTGAATATCCGCCGGTAAATATATACTTTAAACCCGGACCCTTTATGGGAAACCAAGCGCGTCAGTAAATAAGTTACACCCTCATGCCTGATTTACACGAATATCGCAGCAGTTATAGTTAAACAGCGTTTATGGCGCTGGGTGACGTCGGCTATTTTTTGCAGGACGTAGTCAGGGGGCGCCTCGCTTCCTGTTCCTGGTGTTGCCTGTCATTCGCCTCCCGCAGGTCCGGACGCTCTTTAGCTTTACGAGATGCCGCTTAAGTTCGA
Source organism: Hyperopisus bebe (assembly GCA_026777045.1). Taxonomy (NCBI): domain Eukaryota; kingdom Metazoa; phylum Chordata; class Actinopteri; order Osteoglossiformes; family Mormyridae; genus Hyperopisus; species Hyperopisus bebe. The sequence goes on from JAODJW010000050.1 coordinate 5,900,365, forward strand.
GTTGTGTCCCGGCAGGATGATCGGGGGCAGCAACCCCTGCTTCATCATCGCCGAGATCGGGCAGAACCACCAGGGGGACATCGAGATAGCGAAGAAAATGATTCGAATGGCCAAGGTAAGGGGCCGGGTGGAGACAGCACCTCAGCCAAGAATGGCCAGGGGTCCCGAAATACTGCACGGTGATTATAACATCCAGATCAGGTTATAGGTGTTGCTGAAACTTTGTAGTCAACCTTAGGTGATGTATGATAATGATGAAGAAAGAGTTCTTTGTATGTTAGGCTATTTATCTTGCAGTTTGTGATTCAAATATCAGAATGCTCCTTATTGTCCTTTTTTTGTGTGTATCTATGGACCTGAGTTTGTCAATAAAAGTAATTGATTGATTGATTGATTGATTTGAGACATTATTCCAGACCACTTTTTGGTATCGGTGGAATAGCCATAATGTTTCATTTTATTCTAGGGTGGCATGCGTAACACCGGAGGAAAAAATTACGACGTTTGCTTATTGTTAAATGTAACTTCCAGGTAACGTTTCCATATGTAATTTCAGGACTGCGGGGCGGACTGTGCCAAATTTCAGAAGAGTGAGCTTGACTTTAAGTTCAATAAACGCGCCTTGGAACGTCCCTACACCTCCAAGCATTCGTGGGGCAAGACGTACGGGGAGCATAAGCGCCACCTGGAGTTCAGCCACGAGCAGTACAGGGAGCTGCAGAAGTATGCGGAAGAGGTTGGGATATTCTTCACTGCCTCGGGGATGGATGAGGTAAGCGGGATGTTTAGCTAATTTACGTAAGTGAACTTAACTAAAATAGGTTTTATATTTTGTTCCCAGTGTCTCCTGCTTCACCTTATTCTTGTGTACTGCTGTCTTAGAAACTTTGAGCTATGGTAGGGTATAACCAGGATTTAAAACTGCAAATTTAAAAAAATATATAAAGTGGTCTCAATTTTTCCCAGAACTGTATGTTTGAACATTTTAGAGTGATTTACTTGAGGCATATCCATCCAGCTTAGCGTTGTACTGCTAACCTTAGCATTGGTTTTCTGTTTCCATGGATCATTCCGCTGGTTTCTCTCCGGCAGATGGCCGTGGAATTCCTCCACGAGCTCAACGTGCCATTTTTCAAGGTTGGCTCAGGAGACACCAACAATTTTGTCTACTTGGAGAAGACCGCGCGGAAAGGCAGGCCTGTTTGACTTGTTTACTTGGTCATTCATTTGGATGCATGATCATGTCCGGAAAACCGTCGTGGCTGTTTCGGCCGGCGCAAAGGTGAGTGCGTGTATCTGCCGCTCAGGTCGCCCCATGGTGGTGTCCAGCGGCATGCAGTCCATGGAGACCATGCGGCGCGTCTACCAGACCGTCAAGCAGCACAACCCGAACTTCTGCATCCTGCAGTGCACCAGCGCCTACCCACTGGAGCCCGAAGACGTCAACCTGCGCGTCATCACGGTAACCGCCTCTTTATGCATCCCCCCGTCTTAAGCCGTCTTTACGCATCCCCCCGATTCCTCCTACCATGAAATTATTTTGGGATGGAACTTTAACGTCAGTTGCTCGTTATGGCTAGCATTTTATTTTATCATTAAAGCCAGATCGTAGTTGTCTTCTCTCTTTTTATATTAGTGTCCATTGTTGCAGTCTAATTCCTTGCCCCAAAACTCTTAGGAGTACCAGAAGGAGTTTCCAGACATCCCTATTGGGTACTCTGGCCATGAGAGCGGGATCAGTATATCGGTGGCAGCTGTAGCCCTGGGGGCCAAAGTCCTAGAGCGTCACATTACTTTGGACAAGAGCTGGAAGGGCAACGACCACGAGGCGTCGCTGGAGCCGGCGGAGCTGGCGGAATTGGTGCGGACCGTGCGTATGGTGGAACGCTCCCTGGGCTCAGGCCTCAAACAGATGCTGCCGTGCGAGGAACCCTGCCACGACAAGGTGAGGCCCTGCGATGCAGCGTCATCATTCCAGAAAGCTCCGTGGTGTGTTTTCAATGGGACTCTCTTGAATAGTTATATGCCTTAACTTTTAGGCGTCACAATACGCATCTTATTAGTATTGTAGACATACTACTAATCTGCTTATCGAATTGTGGGTGAAAGTAATGTCCGTAGAGTGTGAAAAGCCGGCGTCCATTATGTAAAGCCCTGCAATAGAACAGAATAACTTAAATTGAATGGTCTGTTTGATTTTCTGGGGGGAAATTAATCATTTAAATTAACTGACCAAACATTAAAATAGTCGATGGATTAATCCATAGAAAAATAGTCATTAGTGGTGGCAGTACGAGGAATGCATCTCTTGTCCTCTTTGTTAGCCGCAGCAGTGCCTGTAAGAGGTAAATACTGACGTAAACGGGACGAAATTCTAAAAGGAAATTTAGCCTCAGCAGCCAAACCCCTGTGTCCTGCCTCCTCCCACCCAGCTGGGGAAGTCGGTGGTGGCCAAGGTGGCCATCGCCAAAGGCTCGGTCCTCAGCTTGGACATGCTGACAGTGAAGGTGGCGGAACCCAAGGGCGTGGCGCCCGAGGACATCTTCCAGCTGGTGGGAAAGAAGGTCATGGAGGACGTGGAGGAAGACGCCAGCATCACCGAGGACGTCGTCGACAGCTACGGCAAGAAGAACAAGCCCTGAGCGGGTGACAGCTGGGGCCCGTGGCTGAGAGAGATGACTGTCCTGCAAGGATTCGGTCCCGGAAGATCTCTACATAAGAACATGTCAATTTCATAACCAAGGGAGCCTTCTGTGCCTCTGTAATGAGGCGAGCCTCGCAGCCAAGCTGGAGAGATAATTGAGGAAAATTTTGCATTAATCACAGGAGGGTACACACTGCACATGAGGGTACACACTGCACATGAGGGTACACACTGCACATGAGGGTACACACCGCACACGAGGGTACACACCGCACACGAGGGTACACACCGCACATGAGGGTACACACTGCACATGAGGGTACACACTGCACATGAGGGTACACACTGCACATGAGGGTACACAATACTGCACTGATTGCACTGAATGGTTATGGGGATTTGTACCTTGAAAATGAACTGCACTTGTCAGTTGATTTATGTAAACATATCGGCGCTCCATGTATGTACTGGGTGTTTTCCAGCAAGTTCTGTCATTACACAGATGCTGGAGAGTTTTATCGAGAAGGGGAATAAAAATCAGTTACAGCGGACGAGTGTGTCAGTCTTTGGATCTTCAGCGTGTTTTATTAAAGGCACCATTTCACTCTACCTTTAAATTACCTCATAGTAGCGGTACAGGCGATAATCTGGCACTTACTTCTTTACAGCAGTTTAGTGTAATCTTGGTTCATTCAATGAAAATAACATGTTTTAATCATCATTTGAAAACATTGCACATACATTTACTTTTAAAAGTTCATTTTAGGAATGAAATTGACAGAAATAGTGTTAAGCAAACTATGGTTAATAGATGAGCAAGTTGCATTATTTTGCATATGTGAAGACTTCAGACGAAGCTCTGAAACAAAGTGAGCTTCAAGTCTGCGCTGCAGTTGACTTAACCTGTACATGGTGAACACAAAGCGCTCCAGGTTCCCTTCTCCTCTTGCACTGCAATGCTCAAAAAAAAAATGACAGACCTGTGGCCGCTGTGAACAGAAAGAGCTGAAGTGGAGCTGAAAGTAAAGAGTCCTTTTCAAATGAACTCTGTGTGAATGCAGAGAGTTCCTTTCCTGTTGGTCCACGTTTGGAGGACTGAGTTTGGCTTATTTAAAATATGTATGCGAAAACACATTTAAGATCAAGTTAAATAGGATGTCATCTACGTGTAATGCAGTCATTCAATGAATCAATATGCATAGTGGTCAGGTTATTTTTAAACTGCTAAAAGTGACTTGTCAGTTATTCTGTTTCTCATTCAGTAATTCTGACTGGATTCAGGCTTTTGTACTGGAGGATACTGACATCAATCATGCTTATTCGAACGTATAATTGCTTCCTACTATGTGGGGAACAAAAATATACATCCATTATTCCAGTTTCTTTTTACAGAGTAGTAGGTCAATTACTGTTCAACACAGCTATGCAGAAATATTGACTATAGCAATTTACATGGTGTCCTCCGCTTAAATGTGTGGATAATGCTTGTCGGTGCCCTCTAGTGGAGGAGCTGAAACATGACGCAGGGCTCCAGTGTGTGTCCTGGTTTGTCACTTGTTAAAAGATGCTGAGCTCACAGCCCTGTCCGAAAGGCACAAGCTTCCGGAAGAAGCCTCCCCCTCCCCCTTCCTCCTCCCCCCACAGCTGTCACGTCAGTTTGCAGAGTGAGATGGGCCCCTCCCACAGACGCAGGGTGGGGTACAGTGGCTCCGTGAACCTTGCCTGGAAGGTGTGTAGGTGCCTCATCCCAGAGAGCGCGTCATAGAAGCTAAGCGTCCCTGCCTCGTAGTCCAGGAAGACGCCCAGGCGTTCCGGATCCTGCTGCAGGAACACGGGTTCTCGTGTGCTGTTGTGGAAGGCCCAGTACTCCAGATCGAAGCGTTTAAGGCACCAGGAAGAGGCATTGCAGCCCAGGCGTGAAGACTCAGAGTCACCCCTGCGCACCATGGAGCGATAGGCCACGCCCACCCACCAGCCCTGGCCGGCCAGCCGGACGTCCACCTCCCAGTAATGGCGGCCGGCGAAGTAGGACTCTCGAGCCAGCACCTGCAGCAGGCGGTCGAAGCGCTGGGGCCCGTCCGAGCAGGAGCGCCTCATCCAGGCCTTGCTGACGGTCTCCCAGGTCGGCGAGACACGCAGGCGGGGGTGGGCCGTGTCCGGGTCCAGGATTGGTGATCGTGCATCTGATTGGGGGGGGTGGGCATGAGATCTTACAGCTGAAGACCAAAGACAAGAGCAGCCACGTCCTGGCAGTGTGGTGCTCTGCTGAGGTCCTGAGACTCTCTGCACCTTAAACATTGATCAGGATATGAAGGATGCACTGTACATCCTGAATAGGACAAGCAATTACAGGAAACGGATGGATGGATGGATGGATGGATATTTTTTAATTAAAATTTTACCCCCACTATCCCTGGTCAGAAAATTATTTTTCTTTCTAATCTAATCTTTTTCTTTCAGGTAACTTTTTTTGTGGAATGAATTTAACTCAATTTTGAAAAATTGGGTCATGACTTACCAACCAAGGAAAAATGTAGGTAAACCAACAACGGATTTAAATGAAAGGATTAAAAGCGAGAGGGAGGCGCTCACATCGCAGAAAGGTGAGCTTGTCCCCGCTGCTCTTTGTCCTGTGGATCAGCGTCTGCACCTGCTTGGCGTCCGGCCCGCTGCTCAGCCCTGAAACCGGAAAGGGACCCGAAGTGAGTCAAAGCAGGAGGCGTGGGAGCGGCCAGCCGGGGTCGGACTTGCCCTTGGTGATGCGCTGCTCCACTGGCTTCTTCAGGATGGTCTTCAGGGCTTTGTGGAAGCAGCCAACGTAAGTGTGCAAAGGGTCAAAGTTCAGAGGCACCGGGTGAATCTGGTCGGCCGGCTGCTGGTGGAGCTGCATGTCTGCCTCTGCTGCAGTGAAATCCTGGGGGAGGGGGGACACCTCACTGCACTTAGTATACTCAAAGGCAAGGGGGGACAACTTACTGCACTTAGTATACTCAAAGGCAAGGGGGGACAACTTACTGCACTTAGTATACTCAAAGGCAAGGGGGGACA
>JAODJW010000050.1:5907085-5919497 GCA_026777045.1 Hyperopisus bebe
GGGGGGGGGGGGGGGGGGGGGGGGGGAGGGAAGGAAGGAGTACCAGCTGAGTTATTTTTGTGTTGTATGTAGGAATGTAGTGGGATTATTATTACATTACTATTAGTATTCTATTACAACTGTATGTATGAGCCAGGACACGACGTCACTGTCCAATGAAAAACACGCTTCTCCTAAAGTCCATTATTACAGGAGCCTGAAAAACCACTTTCTCAAACGAATTTACAAACTAAATCTAAAACAAATACCATACCGTAAATAGAAACCTGCTTTACACCATCAGTGAAGAGTTTCCTGTTTGAAATGGACATACTTGGATTGTAATCAGCGGGGCGAGTATGCCAGTGTCAAGACAACGCAAACTAATCTTGCTTCATATTCATAATTATCAATTAACATGTTAGTTTAGCTAGTCATCCTTCATGGTTAAGTTGTTACAATTTGCGATACGAAGTAATTCATACGAATGATCATCATGAATACAAACGTTAACTAATACAAAGATATCAGACACCATCAATAGACAGAGGAACGGGCATGTTGTAAAAAGTCAGTCACCTAAATGAGGAGGCGCAGTTACCTTTAATAGCTGTACGGCGTCATCCTCCTTATAGATCTCATTAACCCGCAGGGCAAACTCGTCGGAGGCCTGGATTCGCTCGCGGCAGGCCTGCCCCTGCTCCCCAAACACCTGCAGCACCACCTGGCTCTGGGACTCCACCAGCTCCTTGGCCGCCTTCTCCTCCTCGTCCAGCAGGAGGCGCATTTCGGTGAACTGCTGCGTCAGCCAGGAGCTGCAGTGTCTCACCAAGACCTGAGGCGTCGATAGGCGGCGGCCCAGACCGATTCATAAAGCTCAAGCACTGGCCGTGTGTTATTAATAATTATCATTTAAATTAAATCAGGATAATGTCGCTGTCATGATAGTCGTTTTTTTTTTCCTATTGCCAAGATACATTCTGCAATACTGAAGTCACTTTCTCAAAACTCTTCACACAGTCTACAATCAGCTTGGCCAAATAATAATATTTTACGATATATTTTGGAAGGGTCTTGATAATATTACAGCAAACTATAGTCATGCAGTTTTAAATGTATGATTAACAGTTTTGGGACCAATATGTAAGCATGTGCAAAATGGCCTCTAAAATGCCAAGTTTTGATGGTGGTGGATTTTGACTGAGAGAGGAATCCATGAATTTTGAGGCATTTAGTCACTGAATGCATTTTGTTTGAAAACACTGGGAAATGATTCACAACCAACATAAACTGATGTTATGGCAACTGTGTGAAGAGTTTTGAGAAAGTGACTTCAGTATTGCAGAATGTATCTCAGCAACTTGACAAAAACTATAAGTTATATATCTTCCTTTTGTTGGTTTCTAGTTTTTCCAGTTCCTATTTAACACCCGTTTTGTGCTGAAACCTTAGCACACAACGCGCCCTTGATTTAATAAACGAAAGTGAAAGCATCTCGTCTTGTGACACTTTACCTTCAGCTCCTCTGAGGCTTTCTGGATCTGTGTAATATTGGCCTGTTCCTGTTTGGTCTTGCAGCTCAGTCTGTTTTGGCAAATCTTAAGTAGATTCTACAGATTGTTCATGAGAGAAGGAAGGAAATCCATCATTCTACAATTTTTTCAGCATTTTACCATCGCATTTATGAACATTTACATTTTGAAGGTATGTTCAAACCTACGATCATGACTTTACTAATAAAATGATAGGGCTATGAAAAGCACAAGGCTTTGATTTTTTTTAACACTTGTGAAATGTGTATAAGATACAACTATTTTTGTAGCTTTCAGTACCAGGCAGCCGCTATATTACATGGGTACTCTAGAGATTCAGCGACAGGGTGCACAGGTGGAGAGTGGAGAAGAAAGTAAACATCCAGACTGAGATATTGTTTCAGCCAGTCAGTCGAGTACTCTGTGACTGTGCCTCCTCATACTCTGCGACTGTGACTCCTCATACTCTGCGACTGTGACTCCTCATACTCAACTGGTCGGTTGAGATGATTGCCTGGATGTTTACTTTCTGGACTTGAAATTGCCAGATGTAAACAACACTGGCAAAACACCCACCTGTGGCACTGAAACTCTACCGCTGGCGCGAACCTATTACCCACCCCCCCTGTGCCCGGGCGCTCCTGGCCGCATGGCGGATTACCCGTTTCTCTACAGCCTCCTGGTCCACGAGTTTGACGCGGTGGCCCTGGTGCCGGCCCAGGATGGGGCACATGCTGCACACGCACATTCGGCAGTCGCGGCAGAACATCTCCAGCGCCTTGCCGTGCTCCGCGCAGCACCGGGCACTCAGGTCGGCGCTGGGCTCGGCCAGACGGTGCCCGCGGAACATCTCCGATGAGAGATGCGGCTGCAGGTGCTCCTCGCAGAAGGAGGCCAGGCAGGTCAGACAGGTCTTGGATGCTGCGGGCCGATCGCCCAGGCAAAAATCGCAGAGTACGCCGGAGGGGGAACCCAGCGGGGATGAGGCGCTGGGAGGCAGAGGGACATTCAGGCACAGCGGGCAGCCGTGGTCCAGTCTGGGCACCTGGCACCACACGCGCTCGATGCAGCCCAGGCAGAAGGGATGCCAGCAGGACAGCATGACAGGCACGCTGGGTGGCCGCTGGCAAACTCCACACCTGAGCTGAGGCGCGCTTGGGCACTCAGCCATGGTCACCGCCCTGGCTGTGCTGCAGCTCTACCACTCCTAAAAACCAAACAGGAAGCAACCTGTACACTCAACCACTTTGAGTCTGTCTGCAATAACGATCATTTCGCCTATTTAAGAAATGTTGCACTGATAAAATATCAGGTATGCCCATTTCATGCCATCTTAATGTGCGATTTTTGTAATTGGTAACAATATTGCAGCAATGATATCTTGACACCGAGTATTAAGAGCAAAGTAGCGTCTCTCCTGGTAATTATAACACCTCCAGACTAAAGAAAACTTAGCTTGTACGTTTCAGGCATTTCTCATTTTGTACTGCAAAAATAAATTAACTTTATCCCTTAAACGTGATTTAAAGAACCTTAATATAAACCATAAAGCTATAGCCTATTTATTATAGGAATTTTTCAACGCGCCTCATTTGCGACACACCCAACAGCTTGTATAAACCAGCCCGTAACTCACCTTATTACCCGACGATGCCGGAGCTACGCTCGACTGGCCGACGATGGCGAAGTCCGGGCGGCTCTTTGCACTTCGGCCGCGGGCGCGTCAGCGCCGCTTCTCGCCCCTTCCTGCTTGACACATGTTCCGCGTCTTCTGCATTGGGCCCTGATCTGCAGGAGGGAAAACCCGGAAAAGATCACGTGCTAGATAAGACCTTAAAAAAAAAAAAAAACTTTTATATGAAAGCTACTATATAAAGTCTTTAAGCTCTCACACGTACTTAAATTAGGTAAGATGTTTGTAAGGTAGCAGAAAAAAAAAACCCATTCCGTTATACAAATATTACGGTTTTAATGGTTTTAGATATTTCAGTATAGGCTTATCCTTATATACCATTTAATTACACATAATGTTTTAAATAAACTGGATAAATGCATATGCATGCGATGTAAACCAGTCTTTTGGCAGATTTACCGGAAAACATTGAACCGACTTAACAGTTTTGAACAATATTACCGATCAGAAAGTAAAGCAATGTCGAGGTAGGCGGACTATTTATCCTGGTCTGCAAACCTGTCAGTATCTAAGATGTATCACGTTACTTCCGAAACCGTCAGATATTCCTGCCTTATTTATTTGCAGAGCTGTGTGTGGTGATTTATTTAGGTTTCTTAATCTTGGTCACTTCACGCATGTAACGTCGGAGCAGACAGTCATCTTACTTTTCGCTACTGAACAAAAGCATGACTGTAGTGTTGATCAGTCAGGACGTCTGAAAAACGTGTATAATACAATGTCATGGCTGAGGAGCGGTATGACGCTGTCCAATGTGCATTTGGATCCTTAAAACTGTTTTCGTTTCAGTGTGACTTTCTGTTGTCTAACGAAGTGTTTGTAACCGCGGTCATGCGATTCTCACAAAGACCACATAATGAATCCATTCTCCACCAACTTTAAATGGGTACACTTGTAGTTTTTTAAAGGGGTACACTTGACAAACAGAAATGAGGAAGCAGCAGGCTCCTATGCAGATATTATAAGTTAACCAGACCAGAGAGTCATCAGGAGCAACATATCATGCAGCTTTAGATCTGTGTGATTAGATCGCTTAGTCATCCCTTCTGCTTCTCAGTGGCCTATTACAGTGTATAATCAAAGATGATATAGATCAATCACATATTCTAATCAATGGAACATGGGTGCCGTGTTATATGTAAAAGAAAAAAAAAGTCCATAAACAGGAAGTGATTCTGGCGTCTTCGACTGGCAAATCGAAAGCCCCAGTAATGTTGAACAAACAATCCCCTGCTCTATCCTATCTTATCATCTTTAAACTCATATTGTAAAATTCAGGAGGCGTGTACAGGTACGTGGGTGTTCATGAACCACACAAAGTGCATCATGGGGGGAAGATAGACTTATCTCCTCCATAAAGAAGAAAGGCTTCACTTATGACCTGGGAGCTGTTCAGCGTTATCCGCACTTTGGTCGGTGTAGAACTGTGTGCCAGGAAGATCCAGTAGCTCCTGAACAAAGACCTTCTGCTTTCAAGAAAAACGGGGAATTCCAACTAACGAAAAAGGACAAGACACCCTGTATCTGGAATTTTTCACCAAAATACATTTTATCTGTTGACTAACTGTATCCACTCATCTTTTCCATACATCCATATGTAGGACACCCTTCACCATTCACCTTTTTACATCTCATGTTATTTTCAAAAATATTTGCTCTAAAATGCAAATACGGATCAGTGGGAATCCTGGTGAATCACTTTATATTTTGCTTGTTGTTGTGTTAAATAAATTTTTTACTTTAGTTCTCAAAAAAAATTATTGCGGTCTGGTAAGATCCAGATGTTGTGTAAGACGACTTTTACATGTCGTTTCGGAAATGGCTAACCACAAAAATGGTCACTGAAGAAAGTGTCAAATCATTATAGCTGACAAGCTGTTTTTTTCGGCATTGCCACCAGTTCCTCGCATTAATCACTGTCCAGTCTGTGATTATTCCTGTGATAATGTGTTGCTTGATTGGCATGTTAGGTCAGGTAATTAGCTCTATGTTCACGTTACAACTCATAGTGTCCAGTTCCGATTTTTTGCTCTGATCAGATTCGCCTCCTTTGACAGTTCACATTCATACAAGTGACCTGTATCTAACTGCAACGTGAATGCATCAATCTTCCGAAAATTTGATAGATTTTTGTACAGCTCACGTCTGTCACCAACGACATGAAAACATTCAGCGCATGCAAAAAACACACATGAATTCCGATCTGACCGTTCTCATTCACGTCGCGTGGCTACCAATTGGATACGTAGCCTATGCAATCTAGGACCACATATGAAAGTGACTCAAATCTGCTCCCCGGTTGTGTCTCAAATTTAATGATTTGGACAGTATGACATGGCACTTATAGCCATCTCTCCTATTTGACTCTCCCTGCCGGCCCCATTGAGTCTGGTCCCTCCCAAGGTTTCTTTATTCTCGGGAGTTTTTCCTTGCCACTGTCGCCTATGGCTTACTCACTGGGGGCTTTGGGTGGGGATGCTGTAAAGCACTTTGAGACGATGTAATGTTGTGATAACACGCTATAATAAATAAATTTGTTTGTTGTTGTTGTTTAATTTGAAAAGAATGAGTTTCTATGTCCACACAGCTCTGAAAGCACAAGATCTACATCACATTAAGGCAAAAAAAAATCATATTTGAGGCGCTTCAGCCTAGTAATGTGAATGTAGACTGTCACCCGATCTACATTGCACCCAACCCCCGTTCTCAATTTCATTGTTCTCAATTTCATTGTCAAGTGACAACGACAATAAACATTATCTTGTCTTATCACGGCTCCCCCTGCAGGTGGTGGGCCCACAAGAAGGCATTTTGTGGCAAGTTATCTCAAAATTTGATCCTTTTCAGATCTTCACACATGCAATGCATTGGCAAAGTTCAGAAAGGATGCATCAAATACTTTTTAAGTTATCACAGTAATGAGATAGTGTATGTGGTGGCGTTTTACAGAGTCGCTGTTTGGGGAATATAATTCATAACAGTGAACAGAATGACTGAATTAAATAAAATTTTGACTGGGTCTAGAACTACTACAATCTGTCAGTGTATAAATGTATGAGACATTTTAAACATTCAGCTCAATTACAAATTTAACTTAAACACAACAGTTCACTATGACTGTGCACACGTTCATACTTTCTACATATTTCATATGGCTACCTAGTATTTGCACACAGAATGCCACCCCCACTGCTTTCAGAGAATCGTAAATGGGTTTGCAGGTTCAGTGACAACCATCAAATTCACAGGACATCTGGTTTATGATGGCAGTAAAAATCTGGAACCAGCTCGTGATCAAACAAAGCAAATAACAGGGACATTGTTCCAACATGGCATGTGAACAGATCACCTATCCTGGTTCTGGTTTTCAACAGAACAAATGGGAGCATAACATTTTCAGGAGGTAACTTACTAAATTAAGCGGGTAAGTTATTGTGATCTTATCAACGTGGATGCCTCAGATGAAAAATATTTTGAGGGAATTTTAGATACATGGGCAATGATTGTACATCTTCAAAATAGCTTGTAGGTGTGGCTTTTTCTGTGAATTTTAATCACTATTCTTTAGCAGAGAAATTTAAAATGAGTATTTTGTTAGTGAGACAAATCAAGTGAAATACCCAGCATGCACTGCCAACTCCACATCATTTCAAGATTTTTTTTTATTCGCCACACGCATTTGTAGAGAATCAGACTACAACCTGCAGTGAAGTGAAAGGTGGTCAACTCCTCCATAAGAAAACCAAGATGTTCTTACAGCAAATAGAGTCAGGAACCAGAAGACAGGATTCCATCATTATCGCTTCCATAGCAATGGAAGCCAAAGGTCATAGATGTAACTGGTTGAGCCTTGCATTAGTTATTCACTCAGGACTGACATACAGTAATAAATAATTCAGAACATCGCAGAAAATAAAGCACAAATGCTAATAATTAATCAAAATAATTTATTCAGTATCTCAATAGTACTCTTCAACTTTGAATTTATGTATCATTGTCAGGTCAGGTCAGGTTGGGGAGCATGCACTGGTGGAATGCGTTGCTGCACCCACCATGCTATGAAACACCTCTGGATCTCAGCTGGCGACCCCCCCACCCCCACCCCAGGCAGACACGTGGTCCAGTCCTACCCTCTGGAAATAAATTATCCCCCAGTAGTTGCTGCAATCTATGCGATTACATTTCCCTTTCCAGAGAGGGACTACAAGTCACATTTTCCAGTCAGTTGGGATGATGCGTGACTCCCAAATGGAAGCAATGGCAGGGGGACAGCCTTACCACCAGCCTGGAGAAGTTCACCCACAGATTCCCGCAGCCTTCCCTACCCCAAGCTGATTTATCACCGGTGCAGTCCCAGTGAGACTGGGTGGATGGCAACTGATTGGAGGATCGCCATCAAGAACTGTGGACCCAGAGTTTCTTATCGCTATCATTTATTAATCAATTTGTTTATTAGTTTGTTTATTTTCCGGACCGACATACTGTATGTATATTTGAAGTTTGATCTCCTTGCCAGTAGGTGGCAGTATTGCCTGCGTTAAGGCTCCGACTGCGATATTATGGTGGGCGGAAGAAGAATAGGAAGACGTCACGTGAAGTGGCGACCAGCATCCAGGAAGTAGGAAGCGCAGGTGTAATGGTCGTTTGTTTTTTGGGGTATAGCCAGTGAGCAGACGTCAAATTATATTAAGTAATGGGGCTTTTTGGGAAAACGAATGAAAGACCACCCAAAGATCTGGTGAGTATGCTTAAATTAAATGTTGGAAGTTACTGATTTCGAACGATAAAAACGCTAGGATGTCAAATACACAAACAGTACGCCGAAATGCTTAAAATATCAAAGTTAACTGCTTCCTTTACGTTGATGCCTCTGTTTTTAGTTCCCACTTGAGTAAATGTGTTTGACATAAGAAAGATTACCGTAGTTGATATGCTGTTGCGCTACGTTCAGATTGATTATTCTATTATTGTGTCAACCCGATGACAGCGTCAGCGGCGGAAAAACAGTTCGTTTAAAAATGTGTGCTGTCCCATAGTTCGTTGGTTGGACAGTTGTGTATAACGTGCAGCACCCGAGACTTCTGGTTTTCCGCGAAAAGAACCTTTTCTGTCAGCCTCCCCTGCTAGTTTTGTCGTCTTTTAAATAATCGATTCGATGACGTCAGCAGGACGTTACGTTGAGAACGTCTTTTTTTAAGACGCACACAAGCGTCCCTCTCGCGATCGGTTTTTGTGGGATATTAGAGGTTTTTTTTCCTCATTTCCAGTTCTGCATTTCACACATTTTGCTCTGCTAGACAAAGGTTGATTTGTTTGTTTTTTTTAAATCACTGATACATTAGCAATGTTTTAATGGGATATTTTGTATTAACAGGTCAACGAGTGGTCGCTCAAAATTAGGAAGGAGATGCGTGTGATTGATAGGCAGATTCGAGGTGAGTTTAGTGTTAAAGTGCCTTAACAGTTCCTCAGCATGGTGTTAGAACAGATCCAATGGTGTTTGACGTTCACTGGTTTTCTAGGTACACAAACACACACATCTCACACACCCATTACCAGTGAACGGTAATTGGCTGGTAAGCTCTGCCATACTGTGACACAGACATCCAGAGGGAAGAGGAGAAGGTGAAACGCTCTATCAAAGAGGCTGCCAAGAAGGGGCAGAAGGATGTCTGTGTGATCTTGGCCAAGGAGATGATCCACTCCAAGAAGGCAGTGGCCAAGCTGTACGTTTCCAAAGCCCAAATGAACTCTGTGTTGCTGAGCATGAAGAACCAGCTTTGTGAGTAAACCTCCTTCAAATGTGTCACGCGTGCGTGCGTGCGTGCGCGCGCACGCACACGGTTGGTACAATCATAGGTGTAGAACAGGTTTGGGTGGAGCAAGTACAGAAGGTGGCTTATTTCTGTGGATTGGTGTAGTAGGTCTGACTACACCTAGATAGATATGCATTATGTACAGGTGATAAAAGTGCAGTGTCTTCTCATGCCTAATGGTATCATGGGCGTGACTTTGCATCCGTCTTATACGTGACGTGTAATATGAGAGGACTGTGGTTCCTGAATCGTGCTCAATCCGGCAGCTGTGCTGCGTGTCTCCGGAGCCCTGCAGAGGAGCACGGAGGTGATGAAGGCCATGCAGAGTTTGGTGAAGGTCCCTGAGATCCAGGCCACCATGAGAGAGCTGTCGAAGGAAATGATGAAGGTTGGTGCTGAGAAGCTGCCGTTCCAGCCAAGCCCTGCTTGTGGAGCATTACTGTTACTGCCCTGCCCTGCCCTGCGCGTCAGGCCTGTTACTGCCCTGCTGACTCTCCTGTTACTCTCTTCACACTGAAACAGGGTGGGGAGGGTGCTTGTAAGGTCTTCACGTGAACTGAAAACTAAAGCTGCTCTGCATGGTGCATTTGCCAGGCTGGCATGATCGAGGAGATGTTGGAGGACACGTTTGAGAGCATGGACGATGACGAGGAGATGGAGGAGATGGCGGAGGCCGAAGTCGACAGGATCCTCTTCGAGATCACAGCAGGTAACTGGCTCCTTCTCCTCACTGGGTGTTTGAGAGTAGGTGAGACGAACCTCAGCCTATCAGAGAAGAATCTGCAGATCCATGTGAAATACAGCCAGTTCCTATGAGAATCAGATTGTTCAAGGTGAAAACTGGAAAAGCATCAGCTTTAGAGTAAATTCGATAACAGCCATCTTTTTGAAGGTCTCCTAAGCATATTTGAGTGTCCTGCTGTTAGACATAGAGATCGCACTCTCCGACCATGAGACTGTCTTTTCAGGAGCCCTTGGCAAGGCCCCCAGCAACGTGACCGAACCGCTGCCTGAGCCTGAGCCTGCGGGGGCAACGGCAGCCTCAGAAGAAGAGCCAGAAGAGGACCTGGAGGAGATGCAGTCCAGACTGGCAGCCCTGCGAAGCTAAGGGGCCCACGGCGGCCCTCTTGTGTACAGGAACCCCTTCTGGGTTCGCGACCCGCCATCAATCCGGTTTTATATATAGCACCTTCATGTGACAACTTTGCAGAACACTAGACTGACAGATAAGACTCCGCCCTGTAGTGTGGTACTATCTGTCCGCGTACATGTGTATCGTAGCGGCCTTTTGGAAGCCCTGCCGAATCAGGCTGCATGCACACTTGTGGCTCTGAGGCCGTGAACTGCTGGCCCGTCCCATATGCTAAGTATGCGTGTGGCTCCTTTCCCAAAACACCTAACCTTTAACGCTATGTTAGCCTACGTATGACTAAGAATAAAATGTTCTTTTTTCAGAGTCTGTTTCTCGGCGCTCAGTGTGCAACGTCGACACCTCCGCGGCTAAGCTCACAGCTATATGTAGCTTAACAGTGACATCATCTCAGGTTTATTGTCCAGACAATGCGGCACCATGTAAAGCAGTAAACCCAGAAGGACTTGGACATTTGGGGCATAGGGGACAGTCTGGGGAGTTTTACTTACACAAGACTGTTCTGAGGGCAGAAGGAAATATGATTGGTTCAGAGAGATAACTGATTGGTTGGACACATCTCCTTTACAATCTGATTGGTTATCTCCCAAGAGTTGTAATTTATCTTATGACGACAGTCTTGCAGTGTTTGCAACACAGGACTAGGCAGCGTTGAAAGGAGTTTGACATTGGGGCAGAACCAAATTTGCCCTGGGGTGCACGGTACATTGTGACATTGCAGTGGGTACATGTGAATAATGAGAGATTTTTGGATGATTTAAAAATAAAAATGTTAAAATGACTAGTACTGTTTAGAGTACAGTTACATAGCTAAACATAACTAAAAAAATAACTGAGCCATATGATAAGGTATAAGATGATTTTGTCTGATACAGGACTACAGTCTTTGTTAGCTATATGTTTCGTCCTTGTGCTTTGAATGCGTAGGGAATTGGCCTCAGTAACACACAGATTCGTAATGAAAAATCAGGAACACGCTGTGAATCACTCAATATCATGACAGAAACGTGTTAAATAGCAAAAGGCACCGTCATGAACGGCGATCGCAAAACCCAAAAATATCCCTATGTGATTCCAGTATTGTTCCTAAATAGCCCCTAAATAGATATCTGTTCACTGCAAGGGCGTAGGTTTGGCTTGAACGTTAGCAGGGACCAAATCAGCCCCGAACCCCCCCACCCCCTTAAACACTGACGGTACAATATTGTTAGGACATGTGCCTACTGTCCCCACCCAAATCCACACCTTGGATCTCTGGACATTACTGAGGAGCTAGTGAAAGCCACAGAAGGCGTAGGTCAGACTGAAGCTTCACGGAGAATGAAACATGATTGTAACTAATGTGTAAGAGTGACAGAAGGGGGGGCAGCTGCCGATACTTTGGGCAAACTCTTCCCCCCCTATTTTCGACGTCCCTGGCCCAGAATGCATCTTAGACATGTTACAGTGGACAGTGAGAAGAAGGGAGACCTTTATTCACGGAGGTGAATGAGCTGGACATTCAGACCTTCCAGAACCCCATGACAAATCTTCCAGATCAGTGTTTCTCATCCCAGTCCTTGAGGACCCCCAGACAGTCCATGTTTTTGCTCCCTCCCAGACAGTCCATATTTTTGCTCCCTCTCAGGTCCCGAGGACCAGTTAGAGAAACACTGTTCTACGTATTCAACTCCCCCCCCCCCCGAGTTTTCATTTCCTTGGGTGTTTAATTTGGAGCCTTCACTCCCCCTGGAGTTCCTCACAACTTCAGATTGGTGCGGTCATGGTACTTCTGATAGGGATCGTCTAGGTACCAATTCCTCCTCTTCCAAAAGGACGTGGTCATTTTGTTGAGCATACTCGATTGTGTGGCGTTGCAGAACACGTGCTCCCGGAGCCTCTTCTTCCTCACGGACTTCTTCTTCCACAGCTTCTTCTTGTACCCAGCCTGTCGAGCGAAACGCCAGTCAGAACAGTAACACCATGTTGCTAATCTAACAGATTCCCACTGGATGTGATCTCGCTGGGTATACTACATGGATACCCACGGCACGCCTTACACGGATCATGTATGCTACACACTGGCCACGGGCTTGCCTTATATGGATCATGTATGCTACACACTGGCCATGGGCATGCCTTATATGGATCATGTATGCTACACGCTGGCCATGGCCATGCCTTATACGGATCATGTATGCTACACACTGGCCACGGGCTTGCCTTATATGGATCATGTATGCTACACACTGGCCATGGGCAT